>MU226094.1:17047-46623 GCA_018584345.1 Thuja plicata
TGAAAGGGATACAATGATCAAATTGATAGAAAAATATATAAAAATTAATATGTTAGAATGTACAATTTAATTTATACATGAAAGATATACTAGCATGGATCTTCAAAGTAATATTGTATAATGTATGCTAAGATATATCTTCCTGAAAATGTTTATTTAATTTTAATTTATTATTTTAGAATTATATTATTATTTTAATTAATTTTGTATTATAATTTGATTTCAAAATGGAATATTTCTAAATGTATAGATAGGTTTAAAGGAATATTTATTATTTTTAGTAATTTTATATTATAATGTGATTGAAAACTAAATATTTCCAAATGCACAAATAGGTTTAAAGGAATAAGTTATTACTTTTAACTATATTATTATCTTTCTCAAGACATATATTTAATTTTAATTTCATAAAAATGGGTCATCCCATATTCATGACCACATTTGAGTACCCATTTTGATGACTCATTTTAGTACTCATTTTGAGAACCCAATTTGATGATCCATTTTTTACACAAAAGGATTATCACCAAATTTGGGTAATGTAAATTATAAGTGAAATATTGAAAAAAAAATACGACAATCCCCTTGGGAAGCTGAACCGAAAAACTATGAAAGTAGAAATGGTATTTATTTCCACACAAAGTTGTTCAACCTCAAGTCAAAATATCCCTTTAGATTTGGTGAGCAAGTAACTCTCTTGCAAAGAGAGGAAAAATTTAAAATATTACCAAGTTAGGTAGGAGTTCCAGTTCAAGACCTAAGACTTTCCCAAGGAGGGGCTGAAAAAGATACATTTATAGATTATACCTTAAAAAAATCATGTTTGCATGAATTTGATCCAAGTTAGATTGCGAAAGAAAATGCTTTTTTATGTCTACCAACAATTGTCTTCTCAAAAAAATTGATATTCAAGAAAGGAATAAAAAGAGAGTAAATTAATGTATCAGTTGATCCATAGATCCAAAGAGAGCTTTTGAAACAAAGCCATAAAACCAAAAAGGAGATGAAAGTTAAAGCTTAGATACGAAGCAAACCAAACTGAAGAAGAGAGCCTCTAAAGAATGGAGAAAACTTAAACTAGAGAAGCAAAAAGGACCTAAGTCCCATCCACTATCAGCAGAGAAAGATAGTATTCAATTTGGAAGAACAACTCCTAACTCATATTTTGACAAAAGGGAAGCAAGGTAGGTGTTGAGCGTTGTTTCGACACAAGCCAACTTGCTAGGATCTCAAAAATTCAATTTCCTCTCTTGAAAGAATAATGAGGTTATTCCCAAGGTTCTCCGGGGTTGGGTCACAACCTGCTTGGTTACTCAGTTGAAGATAAATATGATTGTTCACAAGGAGGCCTTTGTTGGTTCGTTCAAGACATCAAACTGCAAAACAATTTAGTTCTTTTTGGTATTTTCCATTTTAACACATATAGGGTGTTGTAAATAAAATGCAATTTTGTATTTTTTAAGATGTAGTTTTTCATAATTTAAAAGACGGAAGGGAGTAGAGAGTAGAGTAACGAGAAATAAGAAAATGACTGAAAAAGAGATCCTACAGACATAAACCATTGCAAAACCCTTTCTTGCAAATTGAATGATGAGAGAGATTTGGAGTAAACCCATGATGCATAAATCAGACCAAGTCACAATTCACTACCCCACGGATGCAAGCGTTTGGAGAGAAGACGTATTCACTTGTGCAAGATATTCAAAATTGATCAAATCATGAAGCCGCCAAGATGTGCACACCCACGAGATAGATTTATTGTTAAGCCCAAAGATAATCTCTTCCACGCATTCATAACAACAAGGTAAAGTAGACAACAACAAACTCCAACTAAAAGAAACATGAATTCAAAGCACAATAAACAAGAGGCTCTCTGAAAATAATGAATAATGCAAGCATACATCCAATAATTTTGCATAGGTAGCAGCAATTCACACACCACGAATGAAGAACCAAATGTATATCTTTATTGCATTAATAATCTGCCTCTTTTACATTGATTTGTGATTACAATATATAGAATTTGATCCACAACTCTGAATTCCAAATTTAGGGCATCAGAGAGAAAAATAAACTAAACTAAAACTTTTCTGGAAAGGAAACTACTCTTAACTGATAGTAGATAACCTGCATGGATCCATGAACCCATTTACAATCAGTTTGTGCATGTAAGGTGGGTCAAACTCGCCAAGAAGAAAGAGAAAAGAAGGAGGGTTTCTTCTGAAAACTTGAAGTCTTCTTCTTGTTTCTGGGAGTCTTTCTTGGAATCTTCATCTAGAAGCTCTTCTGGCGGTGGAAACTGATAGGGGACCCTTAGTCCCTTCAAAATGAATTCAAGATGACCATCAATTAGATTTGGAGTTCAACTGGTGTGTAAAAATGTAATCTCACTAGAAACACCTAGTTTATCGGATCCCAACCTCTACTTTGAAACTGGATCTCCTCTACGTGATTTTTCATCTTCATCATTTCTTCCTTTGAATAAAATAATTGTTGCAGGGCTTCCTTGGTCCCTACACCTACCATGATGTCCCTGAATTGTTGGACCACTTCTTTAGATGGTCGTAAGACATGCTTATCTTCATCTCGATACAAATCAAGGTCGATCCCTGGGAAGAAGATGTCTATTTCTTCCACCCATTCTAGGACCTCTTTCTTCTTATCCAGTATGGAAGCTTGACATTTCTCATAAATACCAATTATCTTGATTATGCGCTTGATCCATGTCTCAAAATTGTCCAGCTCCTCACCTTCATATATTTTCACTAGGATCTGGAAGCGCTATTTTTTGATGATCTGTAAATCCTAGAGGGTGGATCTCCATTTGCTTGTCTCAGACTCTAGGCCACCCTCATCTATCATCAAATCAATCAAATTTGTAGCCTCTATTAGAATAACCCTATAAGGTTTGAATATTTTCTTGATGGAACCTTCCCTATATTGCTCAAAATCCTCCTTCCAATCTGCACTTTCTTTGATGAAGGATGGGGTTAAACCTGCCGACAAGTCTAGGGTGTTTCTTTTATCCAACATTGCCTGTAATGAGGCCTCTGAGCAGTTGGGGTCAATGGCACCAACCATTTTGTGAATGAACCTCTTCAAGGATTCATTTTTTTCTCTCAAGGTCTTTATGGTCTATTCTTCCTTACTCATGAAACCCAGAGCATGTTTGAGCCCTAAGGCTGCTAGTGTCTTGCTCCCTTCCCTTGTAGGTTCCCCCAAATCTACCTCCTTAAATGTATAGTCTTCCGAAGGAGTTTGGTCTTGAGAGGTACTGGTGGATGGGATTGCAACTTGTGCCTTCCAACGCCCCTTATTGTCCTGAGTGACATATGACATTGTCCGTGCTGGTAATATGACATTGTCTGCGCTTGCCCTAAGGACGCTATATCTCTATTTTCCCTTTCTTCCTCATCTAAATAGGCTCTTCTCCTTGACTGGATTTCTTTAGTAAGCCATGTAGGTCTACTAGATGGAGTGACTGGCTTATATGGGGTAACTTGAAGAATTGAATCTAAATTTTGGGACCCTGGAGTCACCTCTTTGTCTGGCCCCTCTTCTTGTTCCTATCTCTATTCCCCTTCACACCCTTCTCCTCAATGTTCTTCTTCCCCTTCCCTTTCCTCTTTTTCCTTGTCTCCTTCTTGCATTCCCTCATCTTGTTTTCACCGGCTTTTATCTTCCTCTCCTAAGGAACCAACCGAGGCTTCGGTATTGAGACCAGCCATAACCTTCAATGTGGTTTCAAAGGGTGATGCAGCTTCTTTGGTTATTGATCCTCCAGGGGTCAGGATGTGGCAAGTCAAAGGGCTTGATGATGGTGGAGTAGGTGTTGGGAGATTTGGGATCAGAAGTGGAAGAGTAGTTGGTGGAGTTTGGAGAAATGGTGGTGGACTAGGAATAAGAGGTGGAACAATAGTTGGTGGAGAAGGAATGTGAAGGGGCATTGTAAGAAAAACCATTTCTATTGTGGGCTCATTTCTAGGCATATCTTGGGCGAGTGGGGCCTCTTGATTCCTGAACCCTTGACCTGTTTTAGAGCTCTCTCCCACAATAGGTAGGTTTGGATTTGGGTTAGTAAACTGAGTGGGAGGTGGACTTAGGATTACCTAAGGTTAGAAAAGAGAAGGACCACCTACTTCATATCTAGTTGCATAACCTGACGTATCCTAGCCTTGGTCCAAGAAACCTTCTAGACCCTCAAAGTCTGTTATTTGGAACTCATCCGATCCTAGAGAGTCTAAGGGGTTATCTTTCTCTTTAGGGTCCTCCTATTGTTTCTGAGTAATCTCCTTTTCTCTCCTCTTCTGAGACCTTATACTTTTGACTAGAGGGACCTCTTCCTCTTCCTCTCCTTGCAGGTCTTCCTGTACGGTTTCTAATTCTGGAGATGTAGAAGCCTTCTTCCTCTTGTATGTCTTCTTCCCCTTTCCGGTGGCAGGAGGAGATTGTCCAGAAGTAGAGGGTCCTTCATACTGTGTAACCTATGCTAGTCCTATGGGAGGATCTATTTGTGTGGTTATTCTTGTCTTAGGAGCCTTGGCCCTTGGGTTTGAACCATACTCTACTGCACGTTCATGGTCATATACCATGCTTGGCTTATGTGGCGGTGCCTTCTTGTATTGCGACACTATATTTATATCTCCATGCTATTTATCCACCTTCTTGGTTGGATCCATCAATGTTTTCATCGGTATTAGGCTCATTTTGTAGGGCCTCTTGCTCCATTCTTACATTGTTCTCATTACATGCCTTTCCCATAAATTTATGTCATCATTTTCATCTTTATCGACCTTTGCGTTCATGATGGGCCGGTCATATATATCTTGTCATCTATATAGATGGCCTCTAGGACCTCCTCTGAATCATACTCCCAAAATTTTGGGGGAATAGGAGTCTTTATGACTTCTTTTGCCAAGGTAAGGCCTCATTTTTTTGGGGGAATATGAGTGGAATTGGCAGTGGATTTTCAGGTTTTGAGCCGAATCCGCAGTTTGGATTGCAAAATTAAAAACCTGGTTTGTGTTTTTGAATTCTCAATTTGGGTGAACTTCTAGAAGTTCCTTTTCCACTCAAATAGGTGGAATTCAAATAATAAAACCCAAATTCATGTTTTACAGGTTGCATTTTATATGGTGTTGGGTCCGGTAGCGTCCATTTCAGCATTTCAGTTTATAAAGGTGCCATTTAATGATTTATATTTTATAAATGTGACAAATTTTTATAAGGGTTTTAAATCTAATTCTAATTCTAATTTTGAAAATGGAAACCAAATGCAGAAGATGGATTGTCTTAGTCATCTTCCAGGTCAACCAAACGGTCCAAACTATCTTCTAAATATACAAAACTAGAATTTCAAAACCTTATTTTGAGATAATCAGGTTTTGAGTCAAATTCCAATTCTGCAAAAAAACGAGGCCTAAGATTCATTCTTCAATAATCCTAGATTTTGACCTCATGATCATCTACATAGTTCATCTAGTGATCCTCCAGGTGCGGTTCATGAATGTAGAACTTGCCAATAATGTGGTTGTATGTGCCTATAGGGTCAAATCGAGGCTGCACTGTACTGTAAAGCTGTAGGGGATAGTCATCCCATTCAAAAGCCAAAGATTTAAAAACCTTCATATCATGTAGGGTATATGGTCCCAATGAGATGGGAAAATCGCAACAGTGCTTCTTCTTATGCTTTATGTGTTCATATGCATCTGCGAGTTGCCTGGCCATCTCCAAAATGATTATCCAGTCAGATGGATATATAGGCAACTTGATTGGATTCACAGTTGATCCCACTACCAAAATATATGTGAAGGTTCTGAATTGTATGTAATAGGCACCTATGGCCCTCACCTTGGCGGCCACTTCTTCTGACATCCTTTTTGTAAAATCACCCTCAATAGATCGGATGATTGCAAAAATGAAAGCATCATTGACTATTCGGTAGTCTGGGCTATCTTCTCACATTTTTTCCCTTTTTTTTAATTGAGGATATACGATGTGAGGCCATGCATTGGGATAATTTAGGCTTCCTCTCTTGATGAGTTTTGGGTAATCTGCCCTTGCTGCCAGTAGGTACACTACGCAAGTACTCATATAAAACTTAGGGTTGTGTTTTTTCGCCATTAGTTGTTCATCCAACTTGTTGCTAATGATGGTTCCCCAGTTGAACCTAGACCTGTGGCACTTGAGTCTTTCTATAAGGAGAATCATCCAATTCTCAAGTTGGAATGATTGCGGTAACCCATATACTCAGCTTATCATTGTTATGGCTGCCTTGATGTCATCTTTCATGTATCCTCTCCTTAAGTCTATTTTGTCCAGTTTATTTTTGGGGAGAGGTTTCTTGAGGTAGTGGTTGTTGACTATTTCATAAGATTCCCCCCCTTTATTTTTGAGCCATAAGTTTCCCTTTTCTATGAAAATATCATAGAAATTGTCTATACCTTTGTGGAGATGAAAGACATCCTCTATGACATTTGGCCTAATATCCAATACTACTTGGCCTTCAGTATTCTGGACCACCCTTTTGTCAGAGTCATAATGGTTTGCCAGGGTCATGATCAGTTCAGGTGAGGAAACGACCACTGGGTGGGCTGCTACACTGACCAGTCCTGCTAATACTAGGGAGGTACAATCCTCTGATCTCCCAGCTGGTTGGCCACACCATGTCAGGAAGTCATCCCAATCCACATTCCCGATATCAGTATTGGTGATTTCACTGTGCATGTTGCTAATTTTAGAAGGGGGAGTGTTCCTCTTGTATTGGTACTTCATGGGTGAAGTAGTCTTTTTCTCAGGCATTCTTGTAAAAAAATATGCAAGTATCAGTATCTTATTTGAAGAAAAAACTGAAAGAAAGCTGACTAAACTAAGAAAACAAAGAAAAACTCTCTAAGTAACCAAGAATGTAGTTTTTTTGCACTTTCGGCCCTTTCAGGGTTTTGGGCGCAGAAGACTAGTTCAGAGGCCAAAAAGGCTGGAAATGTGAAAAGCCACCATTTGAAGAGTGGGTTTCTTCGTATCTTTTGGAATCTAAAAGTCCAAAATTGTGAAGCTTGAAGACCAGGTTTTGAGGATTCATACTTGTCGACATTTCAGACCTTTCGAAGGTCGAAAACACCGAAAAGGCCGAAACTCTGAAATCACGATGAGAGTTGACAAGACTTTTGGGGATTCGATCTTTTCAGAATTTTGGAATTTTTGGAGTTCTGAAATGCCTTAAGGGTCGAATCTCCAAAATGAGATAGACTACAACCATACCTAGTTTTTAGCCTTTTGGAGGCTGAAAACCTGCGAAAAAGGTCACAACCAAATGAAACCCTAACACAAAAGCTAGAAAGGGCAAACCTGACTCGACATGGACGAACCTCCCGCTAGACACCGAAGGTGCCAAAGGCCCTCAGAGACTGGGGGAGAAGGAAATCCACACGCCCTAGGCCAGACAAGCGCTAGGATGAAAACCCTAAAACCAGAAAACCTTGAGGAGGGAAAAGAAAACACGATCTAGAGAAGAAGGAAACCTACTTTGGAGGGGCTAGGAGTGGGGAAGGATGACACAATGAAGCTTGGAGGTGCACGCGATCAGTCTCAGGGTCGAGGGTGAAAATGTTGAAGCTGCGAGCTCTCAAGTAATTGGGAGTTGAGAACACAAAGTGACTTCGAATTAGGGCCCTTTGCAATTTATAACCCGCGTGCCTTACATCAACATTTTCGGCGTTTTTGGTGTTTGAAACACCAAAATTCTTGAGGTAGGTCCACCTTCAGCCTTTTGGTGTTTTTGGAGGCCGAAAACACTGATAGGGCCAACTTTTGGCCTTTCGGCCATTTTGGTATTTCGGAGTACTATGGTCCTCCAAAACACTGAAAGGGCCGAAAGGCCAAAAAAGGTGTTTTTCCTTGTTTTATCATGCTGACACATGTTCTTGTGAGACTGAGCGAGCGAGGACTCAAGGGGGCTGACAAGAGCAAAAACCAACAAGAAAAAAAAAGGGGGGTCCTCATGGTAAGAGGACCAAAAAATAGGGTGTGTGTTGTGGACCCACAATAGTAGGTTTGTTCCTTTTTCTTAATGCATAATCAGTCTAGGAAGATGAACCAATAGGCTCAAGTACGACTTAATAAATAATGAGTCAATGATTCTTTGTTGATAATGAATTGATGTGATATTGGATTTGAGGGAATATTTTGGGATGATGTAAGATATAAGGCTAAATAAGATTAAATGACAACTTTCAGTAGAAAAAAACTGAAAAAATTTGATAGGAACATGTAATGAATAAAAATGGAAACTAAACTACACTATGGACCTATGATTAAAATTTGAGGCTATTTTAGAGGATATAGGACACCTAGGCTTCCTATATCTAGACATAGGATGCCTTTATTCTGTATCCCATACTCTTTTTCTTGAAAATTATAAAAGTTGTCCATCAAATCTTGTACTTTCTTGATCTACAATGGTCAGTCTAAGGACCAATATAAGTACATAAAATACAAGAAGGATAAATGTATGCACCCTATGTATGATGAAGAAATAGGCATATGGTGGCATCATATGAAAAAGAGAACAAGGATATGTACTTCCAAAAAAAAAAATATAGCCAAGTCCCTAGAAAAGAGTCAAGACTCTAGATAGCCAAGGATTTGATAATTTTGAAAGGATTTCTACAATTGGTAAGAGACCCTTGAAATGAGAGATCTTCTTTACAAGACATCTACCCCAAAAAGGAGTTCTTGAACAACAATAACATCTTCAAGACAAAGAGTAGAGGAGAACAAGGATGCACCCTTTTAATCTGCCATTTCTAGGTGAAAAGAGATTCTTGATGAAGGATAGCACAAATTAAGCCCCTAAGCAAGGGTATTTGTTTAGGATGAACATAATTTTACAAATAATTAAGAGGTTGTGATCAAGGATACACACCTCTTACATAAGAGGGAATCCTTAATCTGAACGAATAATTAAATATAAGAAAAGAATGTCACATTATAAACAAATACCACTACACTAGTTAGGAAAGTGGATCTTTAGAAATATAAGGAAAAGGAAGAGTGAAAAATGAAACCTTGCCCCCCAAGGGTGAAATAAAAGGAAAATATAATACATTATATACCTTAAGTAACATATCTTGACTAATAGACATTCTCTTTCAAGCAAGGATAAGTTGTGGATAAGGATGTGGATCTCTGTAAAAAGAAAAGATCCTTATATAAAGCACAAAAAATCCATTCAAATATGGATATCATGTTATTAAAAAAACAAGTAAAAAAAGGAATAATGCATAAATTAGAAAGATAGAGAAATACTATACACTCCCTAAGTGAAAGATCATTTATAATATACATTCTCTTTGAAGTCAGAAAAATATTGTTAACAAAGATGATAATACCTTGTGTGAAACAAATAATCCCATGCTACAAAGAATGTACAAATATAAAAGATACAAGTCCACATAAATAAAATGGGGTCTATGAAGGAGAAAATTAAGGAGATCACATTATACAAAATTAGCGGGAAACTTAATTATAATAGATATACACTTCCAAGAAAGGAAGAGGTTGCAAAGAAGGATATCAATCCCATCAAGAGAAAGATCCTTAAATAACAAGTCCATGCATAGAAGGACATCTTAGTATAAGATGCTTAACCAACAAAGATATAATGAATTCTTTGAGGAAAATGAATAAGATAGAGGGACCTTTTCCTCCAAGTGGAAAGACAAGGGAAAATACCTATTATGTAGCTCACAATGGAAACCATGCAAAACAATGAGCCCCTAGTGAAATAAGCTGTTAAGATTACACAATAGAGAGTGACATAATAGGAAATATACATGATAAGGTATATTTTTTATAACAATAAAAAACATAATATCCATTGTTAAACAAATAACAGATCTATCTACTAAATCTTGAACAAATTGTCTAAATTCAATATGTTAGAATAGGTCATCGTCTACCTAGAACCCAGTCTCTAGATATCCACCAAAAAAGAGAGGTAATTAACAGAAGAAATGTATTGAATCAAGGTGAGAATAAATGCACAATAAGCTCTACTTAAATAGGTGAGAGCAACTTAGGAAGAAAGGAAAAAGGTTGAGACAAGTGTCTCAACCTAGAGGAAGTTGATTTCTAATAGAACTCAATAATATCCTCTCAGATATGTTAGAGTCCAAATAGGAATCAACAATATCTATCTACCTCATTTAATGAGTTTAATTAATTAAAATTAAGTAAATTGTAAACTGATAGAACACCATTTACTCTAACACCGCACCTTAAGTGCAACCTAGGGAGTAAACTAATATAGTGGAGATATATATGGGTCCTGGAAGCAAAGCTATGTTAGGTGCAGATGTACAACTACAATGTAATATGTTGTAATCATATAAAAGAAGGAAATCTAGTGGGAGAAATCTCCTCTCCAAAAGAGAGAACAAAAAAATGATAAAATAAATAAAAAGGAAGGAAGGACTCCTCAAGACCCCCCAAGGACTACTATAGGTTTATTCCCAACATCGGTTGCAACTACAGATAGTAAGGATATGCCAAAGGTTTGGTGAACATATTTGAAACTTTTTTCTTCGTAGGTCAATACTCCAAAGACAAAATACTATCTTGAATGAGCTACCAAAGGAATTTTATGTGGGTTTTAATATTCTTAATAGGTTAATGTTCCATAGGGTTTGCAGGAAATATGTATGGATCTCTAATTATCACACCAAAGAGTGGTGGGGTGAAAAATCAGAAAACCAAACTTAGCCATCAAATATTGAAGTCAAAGGATCTCTTGACTAGCAAAGGAAGTTCCTCAATAACTATATTTAGTTGATGATAATGCAATATAAATTTATTTTTTTCAAGACCAAGCAAATAGATCAAAACCAAGGAAAAAAATCCATAGGTATAGTTTTGATCATTGACATCACCAACCCAATCAGAGTTGGTGAAGCCCATAATCTGAGTAGCACCTAACATGTAGCAAATGGAAAAAATCTATAGTTCCCTGAATGTACCATAGAATACGTTTAGCTTCTTGTAGATAGATTTCATGAGGATCTTGAGAGAACTAAGAGATAAGACTAATTAAGAAGAAAATATTAGGATGACTATGTGTCAAGTACAAAAGGCTACAAACTAATTACCTATAGAAGGTAGCATCCACTCATGGAGTAGTGTAGTTTGTAGACAACACAAAACCTGATTGAAAAGGAGTATGGGATGTCTTGCAATCAGCCATTCCAAATCTTTGTGGAAAATCATGAGCATACTTCTAATGGAAAATTGTAATACTAGTATAAGACTGATGAATTTGAAGACTAATAAAATAATGCATCAAACCAAGGTTAGTTATATAATAACATTTCATCAAATCTCTTTGGGTTTTCTCAATCATGGAATGAGAACTCCATACAAGTACCAATTCATCCACATAAAGAACAAGAATGAAAATATCACCTACATGTTGTTGAATGTAAACTATAGAATCAGAATGACATCAAGTAAATCCATAAGAAAGAATAAAACTATCTATCCTCTTGTACCAACCTCTAGGAGATTTCTGGAGAAAATATAATAAACGTCAAAGCCTTCAAATAAGTGAATATGTATGAAAAAATAATGGTTTCTACTCCATATATATCTCATCTCAAAGATCACCATGCAAGAAAGAACTCTTCACATCCATATGATACACTAACCAAACCTTTGATGCAGCAATAGAAAGTACAAGACAAATAAAATCCATCTCTACAAATAGAGAAAAGGTCTCAGAATAGTCAATACCTTCAACCTAAGAGAACATTTTAGCTAGTAGATGAGCCTTATACTTATCTTGACATAACCATCAACTAAAATTTTCTTATGATACATCCATTTGTACTGAACCAACTTTATTCCATTAGGAAGAGGAATGAAATATGAAGTATGATTATTCATCAAAGAATATTCCTTAGTCATATCATTATCCCATTAAATGGTATACCTGAAGCATCAAAAATGTCAGAGGATTAGTAAATAATGATACTTGATGTTTTGGAATACGTGAAATAAATGTCTATGAGATCAGTTCCAAAAGGACCAACATCCTCAACAACTATTCAAACCCATAAGGTCATACTAGGTGCAGCTATAGGAGAAGGAGAAGATGGAGTAATGTCAACAACTAGATCAATAACATCATCCCAAATGGAAGCATTAGGAGCATCATTATCCTTTAGAGGAAAAACACCTTTAGAAGAAGAACTTAGAAGAAGAGAGGGAGAGGCCTATGATGGAGAATCCTTCAGAGTAAAGGAATCATCAAATTGAACATCATAATGAAAATGTACCCCTCGAGTGATAGGATCAAATAATTGATAACCCTTCACATCCTCACAATAGCCAACAAAAATGAAGTGCTAACTTTTCTTCTCGATTTCTTTGTGTCAATTATCAAGAATGAATTTGAATGCATCACTGCCAAATGCTCTAAAAAGGATACCCTGGGTTCACATGAGACCGAGCCTCCTCAAAATTCATATTCAATAGTTCCTTATGAGGCATATGATTATGAATATAGTTGGCACAAATGAGAACCTCTACCCAAATGTTGGAGCCATGGACCTAGAATGAAGCATGCATTTAGCCTTTTCCTGTAAGGTTCAGTTATTCCACTTGACCACACCATTTTACTGAGGAGTGTATGATAGTGTATGCTGATGAATAATACCTCAAGTATGATAGAATTACTTGAATTCTTGAATGATATACTCCCCAACATTATATTTTCAAATATTCTTGATTGATTATCCTAACTAATTCTCAACAAATGTAACAAAAGTCATGAAAATATGAAGGAATTCATTTGATAGGGAGGTTGGATGAGTCAATCACTGACTCATGCTCCTAGTCTCTTCAAGAGATTTTAGGGTGTCTTCTCTTCACACCTACACACCTTTAGGATCCATAACCACTAATGATCCCCTGGTTACTCTATCCAAACCAACTATCAAGAAAGATTCAACAAACCAAGTCTTCTACTTGGTACATACTAGCTTCACTCTTCCTAGCCCTTATGCTCCATTAAAGGCTTACAACCTCCTTCTACAAATGGTAATCTTGCAGAGGTGTGGAGTTTTCTTGGAAAATTCCAATTTAATCATTTATAGGGGTGTTAGGAGTCCCACCTAGTTCAATAAGATAGTTGATTTCTTCGATTATTCATAAAACGGGCTTAATATGCTAGTAGCCCTATTAGGATTCCTGCTTTGAGAAATTAGGGATTTTCTCCTAACCTTTCCTAAGAAACCCTAAAAATTTTCTTGGGATTCTTGGAAAATTTTCTAATCCCTCAAGGATTTTTGGGGTCTTGGGGTCTCCACCATCCGTACAGTCCCCTATCTCAAAATGAGTGATATTAAGGGTTTTAAGGTCTTCTCTTGCTCCTGAACAAGACTGAATGTTTTAGACCACCAAATTGATTGGAACGAACCTTTCCTTTTCAAAAATTCTTGGCAATAATCCCAAATTCAATCTCCAAAACTAATTTTGGTTCTACGTATCCACCTCTACAAGTTATGCTCTCTGCATCTTGGTCTTCCCTTTCTGGGCTCACCACTACCTCGCCTAGGGAAAGACATTAAAATTAATTCCTCTGCATTGAAGGGCCCAAGCTCTTATCAATAATATCTACATGGAGTCTACTCACTATTACAAAGAGGTCGTACATAATGGACGGTGGGATAGTGAGTTAGACTTCCATCTTTACAAAATGTCTCGATTGAACCAGAGATAGTGCCAAACACAAAATATTTACAAAATACAAAGAAAGAAATTTAAAATTCCTATATACTTGCACAAGAAACTAGTAACAAATATAAATTAATCCATTCATGAGCTACAATGTAGGATTCAATCCGCTAACTACCTATTGTAAGTGAAAAGAACTGAATTGCACACTAAATAAGCAAACTTCTTGATTTGTCAAAACTTAGTCCATACAATTGAATGTCCAACCTTGAATTTAGGTAAAGACATGTATTAAATAGGTTAGTTGATTATTTTTTTGTCTCTTTAGGGCACTCTATCATTGATTTTCATATTTTGACAATGTTGTTTTAGCAACATTTGAAAATTGCAAAAGTTACAAAATGCAACTTTACATCTTTTTGACAACTTTTTCCAATTTCACCAAAATGAGTTCAAACACTCATCAAATATTACCATAGACCCTAACCATGGTTCTAAACTAATCTAAGCCCTACTAACATAATGCTGACATCATCATTCCCATTTTGCTAATCAGGAGGCTTTACAACTTTTTAGCCCCTAATTGCAACTTTCAAAGGGATTAAAATTCACTAGACCTAAATCCTATTGTACTGACACTGGTCAACATGATCTTAAGATGAAAAAACACAAAATTCCACATATTCATACACAAAAAAATCAACTTGGATTGACTCAAGCAACCCATGGGTGCTCCTGCACCATTCTCCCCCTCTACACAGATTTTAAGGTACATGAGGAGAGATCAGAGAGAGATCAATACCTAACTTCTTGAAGTTGCTTTCCTCCACCCATGTAGCTTCAAATTATGGTTGTCCCTTCCACTGTACAAAATGCTCCATGTACACTTGGTGTCTATTTTTCTTCTTCACCTCGGATTCCAAGATCTTATTTTCTTGAGGCTTAGATTTTAGATGTAAAGCTATAGTACTGACATCTTCCAATAACTCTCGGTTGCTCTGGTTTACTTTAGAAAAATTCTCCTTGAAATTTACTAATTATGCCACATTAAATACTAGAGATATGCCTAAATCCAAGGGAAGTTCCACCTTATAGGAATTCCACCCATACTTAGCTAGTATTCTGCATGGTCCCACTCTTTTCATCTACAACTTTATAGGAACTCCCTTCTGCAATATGGATTTGTTCAGATGAACCATGACATAGTCTCCCACATAAAATTAAAAATCTCATCATTTCTCATCCACATTGTCTTTCATCTTGTGTGCAGCCTCTATTATTGTTTTCTTGACTTGCTCCTAAATCTCTTTCATGGTTTAAGAGAATTCATTTGCATGACCACTCCTATACTCCATGGCTCCTAGATCTCTGAGTTCACATACACCCCTTGGGTGCATCCCCTATACTATTTCAAAAGGAATTCTTCTAGTAGTCTGATTAACACTATCATTATAGGCATACTTAGTTTGTGGAATCACTAGATCCCATGTCTACCAATATTACTTAGTTAGGAATCTAAGCAAGTTACCTAACACCCTATTAATCACCCCAATTTGACCATCTTTTTACAGATGGTAAGGTGATACAAAATATAAGTTGGTACCCAATCTGCTCCATAGAGTCTTCCAAAAGTAACCCATAAACTTGACATCCCTATCTGACACAATGCTTAGGGGAAGTTCATGTATCCTCACCACCTCCTTGAAAAAGAGATGAGCTATATAACTGGCATCATGGGTGGTCTTACAAGGGATAAAATGACTCATTTTTTTAAATCTATCTACCACCACATAGATACTATCCAACCCTGTCTTTGTCTTGGGGAGTCCTACTATGGAATCCATGCTAATAAACTCCCATGGTCTTTTGGGAATAGGCAAAGGTTGGTACAAACCTGCATTGCTAGCTCGCCCTTTGGATTTCATACAAATATTACATTGTTCAACATACCTTCTGACATGTCTTAGCAACTTGGGCCAATGATAAAACCTCTGCACTAACTCCATTGTTTTGTTGATGCCAAAATGCCCACTTAGGATACCATTTTGCATCTCCTGAATGTGATTTTCTCTCATTGAACCCTTAGGGACACATAACTGGCTTCCCTTAAAAAAACAACCACTCTATAATGTATATTCTACGAATTGACTATGAAAGTGATTTTGGAAATAATAACATACCTTGTAGGCTTTAGAAAAGTCTTCATCATCTCTATAGAGGTCCTTAAAACTCTCTATCCCAATACTTTGGAGTTTAACTTCTTGAACTGTCAACAATCTCCTACTCAAAGCATCTACCACCTTATTCATCTATCCCTTCTTGTGCTTGATAGTAAATGTGAAGGCTGGTAGATATTCCATCCATTTTAGGTGTCTGTTTCTCAAATTTTATTGTGTATTAATATAGATCAAGGCTTGATTGTCTGTGAACACCACAAACTCCTTAGGAAGGATATAATGTCTCCATATCCTAAGTGATTGAACTAGATCATACAACTCTAAGTCATAATCTGAATAATTCTTCTTTTCTTCATTGAGATTCATGCTAAAGAATGATATAGGCATATGCTCCTAATTCAACACTCCTCCTACTGCCACTCCACTTGCATCACACTCTATTGTGAATAGCTTACCAAAACTAGGTAACAAGTGGATAGCCTGGGTAGATACTTATTCTTTCAACTTCTAAAAGGATTTACATGCTTCATAAGTCCACTTGAACTTGGATTTCAATCCACCTTTAATGGTGTCTAGCACTGGTGCACAAATTCCACTAAAATTCCTTATAATTTTTTTGTAAAACTGAGCTAACCCACAAAAGATCCTTACCTTTATCCCTATGGTTGGGGTTGGCCAATTCAAGATAGCCTCCACCTTCCTTGGGTAAATATTCCATGAGCCTTGAGATACTACAAACTCCAAGTATAGAACTCTTGCTTGAAGAACTCACACTTCTCTAGATTGATAGACAATTGTTCCTCGTGTAGCCTTTTGAGCACTATTTCCAAATATTCTAGGTGCTCCTCTGTTTATTTGAAAATGAGTATATCATCAAGATATACTACTACAAATTTTCCTATGTAATCCTTTAGCACCTGATTCATGAGCCTCATGAATGTGCTAGGGGCATTTGTAATCCCAAATGACAAATCTCCACTTATACAACCCTTCAGTGGTTTTAAAATTTGTCTTCCATTCATCCCCATCCTTTATCCTAATCTGGTGGTATCCTCTTTTCAAATCCAACTCAGTAAAATAATTTTCCCCTCCAAGATAGTCCATCAAATCTTCTATCCTAGGTATAGGGAATTTGTATCTAATTGTAATTCTATTGATAGCGCTAGAATCAGGAAAAAGTCTCCAATCACCACTCTTCTTGTATGCCAAAACCACATGTACTGCACATGGGCTGATGTTATTCTTTACTAATCCTTGGTCAAGCTGATCCTACACTTGCCTTTCTACTTCTTGATTATGCTCTGGTGTGAACTTGTAAGATGATTTTTTGAGCAATGAAGCCCCTGTGATAAATTTTATAGACCTCTTAGGAGGTAGGGTTGTTGGTGTACCATCACTGACTATGCCTTTGAATCTTTCAAGAAATGCTTGTACCTCCACTGGTATAGATGCTTATGTAGTCTTTTCTACTTCCTTGGGATTTATAACTAAGGAATATCCCTCACTTCCTTCTTGTTGAAGAGTATGAAAGAACTCCTTTCCATTGCTAAGTAGAACACTAGGGGTATTTGACTATGTTTCTTCTTCATCTAGTAGTGACTGAATCTTGAATGTTCTCCCATCTTTCTTGAATGAAATAGTGTTCTCCTTCCCATCATAGATGGCTCCTTTGTCATATTTCCATGGTCTACCCAATAGGAGATGGAATGCATCCATAGGCAATACATCACAAATTAATTTGTCTTTGTATCATCCAATAGAGAACTCAACCCATGTTTTCTCATTCACAAGGACACTTTGCCCTTTGTTCAACTATGTCACTTTATATGGATTAGTATGGGGTATCTTTGTCAACTTAAGCTTCTTCACTGCTTCTTCTGAGACTATGTTATCTATGGAACTAGAATCCACAATAACCTTACACACTTTACCAAGTATTTTACACCTTATCCTAAACAAGGCTCTTCTATGTTTTGGTTCCTCTTTGACTGGTTGTTTGATCAAGAATCTTCTAAACATTAGATTTTCCCATCTCTGATTCTATATGACAAATCTCTTGTGACTTGAGACTTGATGTGTCTTCTTGAGCATATGTCACCCTCTTTTCATTGTTTGAAGAGGATGCTTTCTCAGGAAACCTATAAGAAGGATGTCCCATTTGTCCACAACTATAACATTTCATACTATCAAAGTAAGAATTACTTCTGCTTGCACCTTTTCCTTAGTTAGAACCCCCTTGAGTTCCTCTACCTCTTCCATAACCTCCTCTAGGAGTTGTTTCACTCCCATGCTCTACAATTTTATAATCTACCTGACTTCTTTGTTCAGTTCCTCTACCTTTGTATCCACGTCAGTGACCTCTCTGGTCTCTTCCTCTTCCTTTGATCTTGGATTTTTGGTCTTGTTTCCTCCTACTCTTATCTTCAATATTGATAGCTAATTGATATCACCGGTGTATTGTTTTGGGACGTAGGAGAGTCATCTCCTTTTGAATACTCTACTTCAAATCATTCAGGTATCGAGCCACTTTAAGGCTCTCATCTTCAGATACATTAGATCTCATACAAAGCTTTTGAAATTCCTTTGTATAGAAATTCACATCAAGATCCTTCTGTCTTAGGATTTGTCTCTTCTTGTGCAAATTAATTTCATAGTCATCTGGCATGTATGCCTCTGTTAATTTGATAACCATTCCTTTCCAAGTGGAATTTGGTTTCTCATCTTCCTTCTCCCTTTCTACTTGAATGAAATTCCACCATGTCAATGCAGAGCCTCTAAGTCTTGACTCTATCACCTTGATCTTCTATGCTTCAGTGACTCCATCACATTCAAAATGGTTCTCCATGCCTTCTATCCAGTCCATGACTAGATATGCCTCCATCTTTCCATTGAAGAGTGGTATCCCTTCAAGATATTTTCCACTCATGGCTTTCAAAGCCTTCAAGAAAGGTTCTTCTTTCAACATAGGATTAGGTATAGGGATTTTATCCTCTTCTGCAACCTCTTTTCCCTTGGCTTCTTTCCCTTCAAGTTTATCATTGACTTCCTCAGTTTTCATTTGCACTTCACTCAATTATTTCTCTAGTTGGGCTATACTTTCCCTCAATAGACTATTGTCTACCTCCTTATCATTGACCTTCTTGGCCAATTCCACATTAGTCATCATGATTGAGTACCCACTGAACTCACAATCTGAAATGCACTATGCAATCCCAAATCTTTTGAGGCTCTGATACCAATCTAATAGGGAGGTTGGATGAGTCAATCACTGACTCTCTTTAATATATTTTAGGGTTTCTTCTCTTCACACCTACACACCTTTAGGATCCTCAACCACTGATGATCCCTTGGTTACTCTATCTAACCTAGCTATCAAGAAAGATTCAACAAACCAAGTCTTCTACTTGGTACAGACTAGCTTCACACTCCCTGGCCCTTAAGCTCCATTAAAGGATTACAACCTCCTACAAATGGTAATCTTTCAGAGGTGTGGAGGTGTCTTGGAAAATTCCAATTTAATAAACTAGGGGTGTTAGGAGTCCCACCTAGCTCAACAAGATAGTCGATTTTGTCAAATCTTCACAAAATAGGTCTAATAGGCTAGTAACCTTATTAGGTATCCTAATCTGAGAAATTAGGGATTTTATCCTAACCTTTCCAAAGAAACCCTGAAAATTTTCTTGGGATTCTTCAAACATTTTCTAACCCCTCAAGTATTTTTGGGGTCTTGGGGCCTCCACCATCCGTATAGTCCCCTATCTCAAAATGAGTGATTTTAAGGTCTTCTCTATCTCCTAAACAAGTCTAGATGTCCCTTTCCTTTCAAAAATTATTGGAAATACTCCTAACTTCAATCTCAAAAAGGGATTTTGGTTCTAGGAATCCCAAACTGGGCTCACCATTGGCTCACCTAGGGAACTAATTTAAAACTCACTCCTATGCATTGGAGGGCCATGCATAGAATACATACATGGATTCTACTAACTATTCCCAAGACACCGTAAAGAATGGACGATGGGATAGTGAGTTAGACTTCCATCTTTACAAACTGTCTAGATTGAACCACACACATCACCAAACACAAAATATTTACAAAATACAAAGAAAGAACTTCAAAATGCCTATCTACCTGAAAAAAGAACTAGGAAAACATCTAAACTAATCCATTCATGAGATAAAATGTAGGATTAAATCCATTAACTACCTATTGTAACTGAACAGAACTGAATTGCACACTAAACAAGCAAACTTCTTGATTTCTCAAAACTTAGCCTATACAATTGAATGTCCAACCCTGAATTTAGGTCAAGAAATGTATTAAATAGTTCATTTGAGTAGTTGGTTGTCTCTTTAGGGCACTTTGTCATTGAATTGCATATTTTGTCAATTTTGTCTAAGCAACATTTCAAAATTGCAAAAGATGTAAAATGCAACTTTACATCTTTTTGACAACTTTTTCCAATTTCACAAAAATCAATTCAAACACTAATCAAATAGTACTATAGACCCTAACTATGGTTGAAACATGGTTCTAAACTACTCTAAGACCTACTAAAATCATGCTGACATTATCATTCCCATTTTTCTAATCAGGAGGCCTTATAACTTTTTAGCCCCTAATTGCAACTTTCAAAGGGCTTAAAAATCCAAGAACTAAATGCTATTGTACTCACACTATTGTTAACATGACCTTAACAAAAAAAAATTCCACAAAGGCATACACAAAAAAATTCAACTTGGATTGACTCAAGTAACCCATGGGTGCTCCTGCACCATCATCCTTGTAGTTTAGAAAGTAAATCCATGTGCACATAGAGAAGTCATCAAAGAAGGTGAACACATACTTGGTCCTTGAAAACGGAGGAATTTGAAATAAAGTAAGGCTACTATACAAAACCTCAAGAGGATTTTAAGCTCATGTGGCCTTAACCTTAGGAAATGGATCTCTATGATTCTTTCCAAGAACCCAACCCAGAAAAACTCCATTTGAATAAGAGATACTAGGTAGGATAATCACCAAATTTTGTGTGTTCATCTATTGAAGATAAATCTAATTTAGGTGCCCAAATATTTGATGCCAAAGTTTTGTTTTTGAATCTGGATAAGAAGGAAGGGATGATCCTAATAAATAATCAAATTCATCAAACCTATACAAGAAATTTTCTTGATCAACTATGCCTATAACAATTATCTTTTCTGGATCTTTCATCTCTTTAATAGTCACATCAGTAGGAGAAAACATAACATATTTTCCATGACCATGATTGTAAATTAGATGGATGGAAAGGATATTCTATCAAATCTTAGGAACAAGAAGAACGTTAAATTAATGTTACCATTGTGCATCTGAATTGAGCCTATCCCCATTACTAGAATTTGTAAGGATTTACCAATAGTAATATGTGAAGTAGGACTATCAGACTGAGAATCAAGAAGATCAACAATGTGAGTCATGTGATGAGAAGTACAACAATCAAGAATCCAACTAGAATTGGTAGATGATGGAGCCTTAACTGAGATGGCATGTCCTTTTCCTCAGGAAGAAGAATTAGGCATTGCAATATTGTGCCTCTTCATGGCTTCCTCCATCACTTCTATCCTCTGAAAGTATGGTGCATCATTATGATTTGGTTTCCCTCGAAACGAATAATTCTCCATTTTCTTCTTATACTTAGAAGATGACCCTCTCATGTTAGGAGGAGGAGGAGGAGGAGAAGGAATTGTATGCTTCTGATCATTATTCACCTCAGGCTTGTAAGAGGGATTACCTCCAAAAGATGAATCTATCTTGGGCTAATTATTATACTTACCCTTTCCCTTAGGAGATTGAGCCATGAATGAAAGACTCTTAGAAATAACATCTATCTAAATTAAAAATTTAATACCTTCTAAATCAAAAAATTTCTTTGGTAAAAACTCACCCACAATTTTAGTTGTAAATTGTAGATCTATGAGAATAATATTGGCCATATGTGAGAAGGTCAAATGCAAAATTTCTAAAAATAAAGGTTATTGTATTTTTATTCCTTTTTGAAACTTTGAATGTTTTAAACTATTTTTAGAGATTTTAAAAGAAAATAAGCTTTAAGAATACTTTGAAACCCAAAATTAAAATTAAAAAAAAAAACAAAAAAAAAAGTATTTTTTGGTTGATACAAGATCTCTCTTACACTTCTAAATGTAAGCGTACATCACAAAATAATTTATTAACTAAAATTTAGACTAAAGGAGTTTTTGATTTTTTATAAAATGCTTATTATATAATAACCAACACAACAATAAAATTTGAGTGACTATTTTCACATCTAGAAGGGGTTGATTTAAGGCTATTTTTATAATATTTATACTCATCCTTTGGCATAATTTAAGACAATCTAAGGGTCAAGGTGATGCCGGTATTCAAAACTTAGAATCAAAAAAGAAAATAAGGTGCAAAGTTAGTGCAGAGAATTTAAAAAATCTTGATAACAAATGGTGTAAATTAATGAGAGAAAAATAGCTTGACAATGAGGATCTGAAGAGAATTTTTACTATTGCAAATACGCCAAGAGTTTTTGAAATGTGAATTTTTTAAATTTATTTTTGATATCTCATCCTTACACACCTCACATAGGAAATCCATAATGGGAATAAAACTTTATTTTGTATTTTGGGAGGACTCTTGGAATGGTTATGAATGTTAATAAAACATCATGGAGATTTTTGATGTCAAATAAGTCTTAATTAAAATGAAAAGTTATAATATTTGATTAATTTAGTATAGTTCAAACATGTATAATATCCAAAACATTGTTTGGAAGTAAATTGACAAATTTTACTTCACCTAAGGCTAGAAGGATAAGAATGCCTATAATTGATATCTAATATCATCAAGCCTTACAAGATGAAAGTGGACAAGAAAACATAATGCGATATTGATTATTTTATTCATCATTTAAAGCCTTCCTATAGAATATCTATATATGTCCATGCATATGATTCAAGATGGAAGATTTGATCAGATTTTTCCACACCCAGAAGGAGGTACTCACTAGGAAAAGATCAATTTTTTTGAGAATAATAAAAAGAAAAAAATATCTATCATTCAAGGAGTCCCATTTATAGGTCAATGAACCTATCCTAAAGATCAATCTATTGATGGATTAGTACAATTCAATACTCTAGACAACATCAAGTTTATTTAGGTTGGAGAAGATATCTTTTTTTCTACACTTGTACTAGTACCTAAAAGGCCCAATCCAATAACTACACTTTAATAATTGCCACTAGGTAGGGATCCCATAGTTGAAATCTTATCAAGTGGATGTGAGGCCAGTTCAAGTGGCCAAGAGGAGATAAGTAAGCATGATGAAGGTCCATCAATGATCATGATAGAGTTTCATCCTACAGACAGAGAAATTATTACTTTCAAGAAAGCAGGTGCATTGATGATATCAAAGAGGTGGTATGTATTAAGCCTATGGAAGATAATAAATTCAATACTATAAAGGAGTTCCAACAACTTATCATCGAGATCAAAGTAAATATGTTTTAAAGATTAATAAACCTAAACCTGAGATTATTGCTAAAATAAGAAGTAAGTAGCAATAGCATTTTGGAAGAGATTCTATGGATTGATGGTTGATGTGACCCTTGAAAAGTGGAGGCAAATTGTTAGGAATATTAGTATCCTTCTACTAAAAGGAAATGATATTTCCTTTGGGATAGGTTTTGATACCATTAGAAGGTACTAGACACATGCGAGACCTTGACATATGATGAAGAGGCCCGAGGTTTATACATTGGATTAGGATTTCATCAAAGACATGAGGTAGTGGCTATTTTATTTGTTTATGTAGGCTCAAATAATCCATTAGTAGTAGAAAATCCTAGATTTAACTCACAATCTCATTGTCAAAATAGTAGGAGACATAAGTATCTCACATGCAAAACAATTGATAGTACACATAACCTTATTCTCAATATAGCACCCAAGAAACTTGAATATGATATTTCTAAATTGAATGAAGATAACATGAATCTCAAGGATGATATTACAATAGTCACAAGCTTGCTTCCCCTACCCTGAAAAGTAGGTGAAGCTTCAACTTTAGTAAAAAAAACAACATTTAAACAAAAATTATAATTAATAAAGATCAAGGTAAAGAATTTGAAAAGGACCTTGAGGAAATAAGGAAGGCTAAAGAAAATGATAAGGAGAATTGAGAAGTCAAAGAAACCACACTAGGTTTAGAGATATAATCTTTTGGGTTCTTTTCTCTTTGTCATTTTTAGGATTGGGAGGTGGAACCACAACACATATAAGAGGAATAGAGGGTATAGGAAGGAATACCATAGATGAAGAATAGTTAGGAATATATTTTAAGTGAACCTTTAATTTTTACTTATAAAATTGATTCTATCAGATTTTAATTTTGTGATAATATATAAAGAGGATTTGTTGACAATGTTTCAAATTGTAGTGTCACCAAAATATAAAGTCACCAAATGTAAAGTCATCAAAGTGTAATGGTGGACAAGATGTAATGCTATTAAATTTATAAGAAGAAGACAAAGGATTTACCACAAAGAAAAACCAATGAGCACAAAGTGCAGAGCCAATTTGTGATCTTCTCAATGTTTGAGCCTTGAGTTTTTTTCCTCCTTTCCCTAAGAGATGGAGTCGTAAACGCTATGCAATATGAGCCCTAAAAGTAAATGTTATGAAATTAAAAATAGGAGAATGTTGTCATATTGAGGGCTAGTATAGGAGGCACATTCAGTTCAGAAAATATACTATCAAACTATATCAGAAACCATAACATAGTTGGATCGGAAACCAAGAAGCTCAAATCTGCAAACTATGAAAATTTGAAGGTCCCAGGAACAAGTCAAATTGGAGGTGCAGGTCACACTTGAAGGGTACAAGTAAAATTTGGTATAGGTCAAGGTTGAACTATAACTGCACCTATTGGAAATCTAAGATCTGAATATCTGACAAAAATTGTAACCCTAGATAAACCACTTTTGATCCAAAAAACTCTTAAATCAACTCCTACATACAAGAAAAGGGAATTTTTTTTGTGAGGATGGGCTTTCCTTTGTCAAGTCCTAGTTTAGGAATTAACCTTGAATTGAAATAAAGGAAATACTAACATGTAGTAATAATTAGATCTAACAATGGAATATATTATATCATGTAGATGAAATTGTGTTTAATATGTGATCAAATATGTTAATGCAATAGACTTGACTCAAAAAAACATCTAAAAATAAATCATGCAAGACAAAACCAAATTTATGAATGAAATGTAATTCCCTGAAATATAAAATTGAATAAGTCTAGTGCATGTAAATGTATATCTCTTCCTTAAAGAAAGAAACTCCTTTGTCTCCAAAGTTTCTAGATCTATAAAATAAAATGTGTGCTTGATTGAATGGATGTATTCAATATATGCTTGCTTGAAATCACCAAAAGACCTTGAATGGTTATGCTAGACTACTTGATTATATTTTTCGAATGAATTCATAGATATTGTATATGTCATTTATGTATATTCAAAATAAGTTAGAAGGCCTCCTTTTATACCAATTTTAGGGATACAAATCAAAAGGGCTAACTTCACTAGGTGGAAAAGGCCAATACCTTACATCAGGGCCTGAGCGCCAATCAAAATTCATCTCTAGGGTATAGGTCAAGGTTGACCTATACCAGGTATAGGTTGAGGCCAACTTGTACCTAGAGGTGAAAATCTCTATGCAAAAATCCTAGATCCCAAGAAGTATTTAGGAGGTCAGGGGAAATGTGGTTAGATAAGTGGGAAAATAAGTCATAAATGCATTTACATCTATAATGGAAATGAATTTTTTCATTGGAAGGATAAATGAGAGATGGAGCATACAAATTAAAACAAACCTAGAATTTTGTGCAAGGTTGAAGGAAGAAAAAGGACCTTGATTAAAATTAGGGGGATAATTGAATGCCTTAGGAGGTCTTAAATTTATGAAACACACTAAGTAGGAATAAAAGGTCCCAAAAAGTGCACAAAAGTAAGTGGTTACTTTTTAATATGGTACATTTAGCCCTCACTTTAGCGAGAGTATGAGATATACTCATAGTCATGGTAAAGTATGAGAGATAGAAGAGAGAGAAGATGATTGCAGTGAATTGAAAGGAGATAAGACATAACTAAGTCTAAGGATATAAGCCCCCCAAAAAAGGATCCTAACTCCACATCCATGCACAAAGGAACAAAAGAAAATAAAAAAATAAAAAAAGGAAAAAACAAAAACACAAAAGACATAAGTCAACAAAGGGTTTAGTAATAAAATATACTCAAAATAAATATATGAAAGATACCTCAACAATTTAAATGCTACATCCTCTAATATCATGTCTAGAAATCTATTGCAAGAGCATAAGTTATGACCTAGGAAAAACAAGAGAACTACCAATGGCGATACAAACTCCATCAGCTAATCTACTAGCATAAAAGGAAAAAGAGATAGAGAAAGAGGAGTGTGATTACCTCACCCAGTAGGATTTGTATTGTACTATGAACCACACAAAAGATATAATTTAATGATCTAGTAAGTTTATGTGCCTTTCTAGTCAATCCTATTAAAACTTGTGCCTTCTAGCAACTTTTCCTGAATGTGTAAGTGTGCTCCTCATGAATAGATTAGGGTATGTGATCAATGAATAATAATTGTGTTTGCACCCCATGGATTGATTAGTCTATCACCATGGAGTTTGATTGTGTTTGTGCTCTCTATGAATGGATCAAGGTCCATTATAAAAGGGAGGTTATATGTATGCCCCTCTCCTTATGATGGCTACATAGCAGACATCACAAGGAAGAGAATCAAGGATACCTACCTCCATCAACGAGGAGATACCCTTAAAAAAAAAATATTCCACAATCTTATCCAAGAGAGATGATCCTTATAGGATAATAAAATATATAATCATGAAAGAGTATATATCACTTATGAGAAGATACCCTTGTAAGGAAGAGATCTAGTATACAAAAAATCTACCTTAAAGAGGAGAACTTGAACAAAGATAACAACTTCGAGACAAAGAGGGGGAAGAGAACAAAAATGTACCCATTTAGCCCCATGTTTCTATTTGAAAGAGGGATTCTTGTTGAAGGACAAAAAAATTTGAAACACAAAGTAAGGGAAGATATTTATTACGACGATAGTTTCTCTCGTAAAGAAGAGGTGATGATCAATGATATACACCTCTTGTACAAGAGAGAATCCAAATCAATACAACAATTGCTTATAAGAAAATAATGTCACATAATAAATAAATTCCACTAGACTAAGGAGAATAGATCGTTATATGAAAAGAGGAAGAATCTACAAAAACCTTTCCCTCAAGCGTGAAGGCAATATATAATATGTTAAATACCTTGTATAATAGTCACTTATTAAAAGATATACAATTCCAAGAAAGATAAGTTGTAAACTAGGGTGGACCTCTAAACAAGCATATATGCTAGAAGAGACACCACATATTTAAATTAAACTAGTCATTAAGGAAAAAAAATGATACTATATATTATTATTGAATGAGAAACATGCATTTTCAAGGCATAAAAATGATTTTTAAACAAATATATTATGATCTTGTTTGTAACAATGTGTCTCATAGAGAAAATGAATGTATCATACAGTAATAGAAAACCATAAAGAAAGAATAAGTATATCATATTATGCCTTCTAAAGGGGCATCCCATTTATAAAAAGATATGATCCCCAAGAAAGAAGAAAGCTGTGAAGAGGAAACTAAGCTCATAAAGGGGAATGATCCTCAACCACAATCAATACAAATAAAAAGTAGAAAAGAGATGAACCACAAAGAGATAGTAGATCCAAAGGAATTCAAGATATATCCTAAGTGATAGATCTTTTATAACATACACACACTTTTGAATGTAAAGGTAAGATTTTCACATCAAATGAAAGAAATCATATTATAAATATCAACAAAGGATAATGGATGCTCAAAAGGAGAAAGGGAATTAGTCTATTTTTAGCTACTTATCTTTATGTTTTTTTGTAAGGGGTTTCGGGTCCCCATAAAACCTATTTTTAATAGCAATCAAAAACATATTAAACTCCCAAAAGGGTTTCTTATGTATACTAGGAAAGATTGTATAAAGAAACATGTTAGAAAAGGGAGGAAATAAATTCCAAAAGAAAATTAATGCAAAAGATTAATCTTTCCCCCCAACTAAAAGGATCAAGAAGAATACCCTATTGTGCTACCCTAAAGCTCATTATGTGACATAATGGAGCAGCTTGACATGATTCCATATTTTATTTGGAGACCTTACCAAGATTGTCCTATTTGGGATGGTGAGGATATCCATCTTCTTTTTTGTAGACAGCGGAGATACCTGATTGGTCGCATTAGTGACCATGTACATATGATAGATTTCCATAACACTGACAGGGTGTTATGATAGTTTGGTGAGTAGCAGGATGTTTCAGATTCATATGCCTATTTTTCTTGGTGATCAAGGGATGCTCGTGTCTGGGGTGCTATAGTGTCACTTGATGCTGCTCACACTGAGTGTTTAGGACTAATTTCTATAGCATGGACCTAGCATTCTGATACTGTTGACCCAAGTTTGTATTTTTTGTGATTTCTTATGTACTTCTTTTCTGCTCTATGATTTGTGTTCATATCTTGCTTTGATACTTATGTATATCTACTCTGGTACTGATAGTTGACTTATCTTTTGCAGGCACTACTCCACAATATGATGCCCATTGGTTGTAGCATCTTCCTATTTCCTTGATAGATGTTTCATGTCCTGTTCCTAAGACTATCATGCAGAGGGCTCGACAGGTACGACGTACTAGGGGAGGCTGTGATGGAGCTAGAGGTGGTGGCCGAGGAGGGAGGGATGGAGGTAGAGATGGTGGATGGGGAGAGGCAGGAGGGATGGTGGTAGGGATGGAGGTCGGGGGAGAGGTGATGATGGGGGGATGATCTTGGTCCTTGGGGTGCTGGTGGTCACAGTGGGGGACAAGCCAGAGTTGGGTTAGGTGCTATTTTAGAGGAGGAGGCTGCAGAGGAGGAGGCACCCCAGTTGGTTTGTAGAGTTCGTAGGCAGATGGAAATAGTTTTGGCCCCCCAACAGGAGGATCAGGTTGTTGTAGAGGATGTGGATGTAGAGCTTGCAGATATAGATGTGGAGGCTCTTGATGAGAAGAGTGCAGAGACCACTTCCTCAGAGGAGAGTGGCAATAGCAGGAGTAGTACTGGTGAGAGTTTGAAGAGTGGGGAGGGATTAGGTGACATGGCTAAGGAGGGTGATTTGGATGTGGCGATCAGGGGATGGATGATGATCCCTTAGAGGTTTAGCACCTGACCCAGGAGATTTAGGACCTTCAAGTCTATCTTTCCCTATATGATGCTCGTGACATTGCTTTGGAGGCCCGTGTTATAGCCGCAGAGTCCAAAGAGCGATAGGCTCGGGCTGAGGTCCATTCATTTATTGATAGTGTTTAGGATGTATCCCATAGAGATATTTTGGATAGATACTACAGATCTGGGCAAGAGGCTTAAAGGGAGATAGAGTATTGGAGACGACACTATGAGGGTGTAGTTCCTAGTACTGAGAGGGTTCCCAGTTATACTGCCTTGCAGAGATCCAACAGGGCTCAGCGGTC
>MU226094.1:46673-57610 GCA_018584345.1 Thuja plicata
GATCTGGGCAAGAGGCTTAAAGGGAGATAGAGTATTGGAGACGACACTATGAGGGTGTAGTTCCTAGTACTGAGAGGGTTCCCAGTTATACTGCCTTGCAGAGATCCAACAGGGCTCAGCGGTCGTAGAGTAGTGGTGTCCGAGCTCTTGAGTCCTCTCACAGGACAAATCCAGATATGCCTCCCCCTCATGCTCCTCCTGGCGAGGTTGGGGGTAGCTCTTGTTGACATGTTCCTTGTATCATTTTTTGTAGTGTTTCATTGTATACACTGAGTAGTACCATTTTTTGTATCTGGATACACTGATATATATATATATATATATGATATACATGTTGATTACCTTCTTTGGGTAGACTTGTGACCTTTTTCATTTGTACTCAGATATTTTGATCTACATGAGATGCTGTGATGTGTCATGATTTACTTTTCATATGTATGATTCTACATGTTTTTGATATTTTTAGATGATGAGATGTATATGCAAAATTTTCTATTATGCAAACTCATGTATGGATGATTTTACTTTTCTATGATACTGACATGTTATGCAGGATGGTGTAATTTTCATGTATGTTTATATGAGATGCTTTATGGATGCATGTGATGTTATGATTGATAGTGTATGCAACTACCATTTTTTTTTCATTTTCTGATGCACTTAATGGAATGAATGCAATCTAATATGCACAAAATATCTGAGTAATACATGTGTTAGTTAGAAAGAATTTAGTTTTGATAGTTGTGCTCTGAGATTGATCCAATAGAATGTAATGATAGAAAAGTTTCTTTTTGCATTTTGTGGATAGATATGATCTGATAGAAAGGATGAGTGTCCCAAGTCACTGCCCCTGTTCCAATAAATGTCATTATTGCATCTTTTCTGTATTTTCTGATATTTCAAAAGAGCATCAAATGATCCAGATCACATACCACCTAGATACCACCATGACCTCTTGATAGCAGAAGGAGTAGAGAGATTAAATAGAAAGAGACCCATAGTTCACCCAAATATTGACCTTCTGGATTCAACTATGTTCCCTTTTTGAAAGAAAGAGAGCCAAAAGCACCCAGATATTGACCATTTGGATACCGCTTGTCCTCTGAGTTAATCTAAAACAAAGAAACCAAGATAGAATTCCTATGTGCCTAGAGTCCATCTGGATAACATTGTGAGCTCTTGATTTCCAAAAGGGAAAGCCAAGCAAAAAAGATAGAACTCCTATGTCCCTAGAGTCCATCTGGATAGCATTGTGAGCTCTTGTTTGCAACATAAAGGGAAAGACCATAGAAACCAAGATAGAACTCCAAAGAAAATCAGAGTCCATTTGAATAGTGCTACAAGCTCTTGATTCTATAAAGAAAAAATAAAAAATAAAAGAGAAGGAATGTCCAATTCTTTCCCAAGTTTAAGCTCAGATCGTGGAACTACGCAGCTGCCAGATAAGTGACAACGCCTACCGCATTTATCCTAAATCATCATGGCTCTGAAATCGAAGTGAAAATTCAACAGACAATAATCAAAGAAAATAAGTCATGATCTATCATAGATACTCTCCTCACATGGTGGATCCTGGAGTAGTGTAAGAACATAATCGCAAAATATAGACTAACATTTGACTGACTTGACTGACCTAGTCAACTTTTGTGTGTGGTTCCTCGATGCAGTTGGATTCTCTTGATTGGCTCAAACTCTTTGGATAGGCTTGATTGGCTTGATTTCTTTGATCATGTTGGTAGCTGATTAAGCTATGTCATATGGGCCTAATGCTGGTCTGCAAAGCTCATGATTGTGATAGTATTGATTGATAGATTTGATTGCTCTAATCATGTTGGCAGCTGACCAAGTTGTGTCAGATGTGCCCAATGCTTGTTCACAAAGCTCATGATTGTGACAATTGATAGTTTGGCTTCCTCACCTATTGTTCGTTGATTGAAATGATAGATTTGATAAAGCTATGTCAGATGATCCCAATGTTGATTCACAAAGCTCATGATTGTGACATTTGATTGACTAGGCATGCTTGCCCTTTGCTCTCTTGATAACCAAGTTGGTTTTATTGCTTGGGATTTTGCAATTTTTTGAATGTTTTTGATAAAGATTGGTTTTCTCTTGATATTTGATCTTTTTAGAATTTTTCAAGACATTTGGAATTGCCCCCTAGTCTGGTGGACCAGTATTAACCATTGGTAAGTGCTTGGTGCTCAGTGGGGTTTGCACTTGTGGATATAGCTTTGGATAGTCAGTCTTGCTTTTGAAATCTACTCAAGCTTTTGGAGCTCGTTGATGGTGAAGCTAGATTTAAACACTTGGCGCCTATTTACCAAGTTTTCACCAAGGTACCTACTCAATAGCACTTGATTGCCAGTTTTTCACTAAGAGAGTGAATTTTTTTTTTCTTTACTTTTTTGCTTTTTTGCTTTTTTTTCTTGTCGCCAAGGCGCCTGATTGCCAGGTTTTCACCAAGGTAACTTTTGTATTTTTTTTTATTTTATTTTTTTGGTATTTTTTGGATATGTAGGTAAATGCCTTAACCATAGAGACCTTTAAGGGTAGAACTTCTTTAGGTGCATGTTTTTGATGTAGCTAGAGAGATGATCTCCTTCTGGTGTAGCTAGTATGAATGCCCCACTCTCAGTAGAGTTGACAATAACAAAAGGCCCTAGCCAATTGGGTTCAAACTTACCTGGTTTGACTCGCTCTGCTTGATTCTTTTGATTTTCCATGAGGACAAGGTCTCCTACCTCAAATATTCTTGGCTTCACCTTCTTATGGTAGTTCCTTCTAAGATGATTTTGATAGCCTTGTAAGTGGTCAAAAGCATGTTACCGTCTTTCATCTAGTAACTCTAGCTCACTCAGCCTTTCTACTCTATAGTCTTCATTGGAAACCAAGTTCTTTAATGATATCCTCAGGGATGGGATTTCCACTTCGAGGGGTAATATCACCTCTATTCAATAGACTAGGGAGAAAGGAGTTTCCCCTGTTGGTGTTCTCACACTAGTTCTGTATGCCCATAATGCGGGACTAAGCTGTAAATGTCTGTCGCACCCTGATTCATTTACTATTTTCTTCAGAATCTTCAAGATTGTTTTATTTGTAGCTTCAACTTGTCCATTCCCTTGAGGGTAGTAAAATGATGAGAACTCTTTTTTTGATGCGGAATTATTTACATAGGTCTTCAACATCCTTGTTCTGGAAAGGGGTACCATGATCTGTCAGGATTGTTTGGGGGATCCCGTATCGACAGATGATGTGGTTAATTATGAACATAGCTATCTATTTTCTAGTGATGTAAGTGAGGGGAATTTCTTCTACTCACTTGGTAAAGTATTCCATTACTGCTATGATGTACTTGTGTCCATTTGCTAAAGAAGGTGTTATTTTTTCCACTAGGTCAAATCCCCACATTGAAAATGGTAACAGTGATGTAATAGGATTTAGTTCCTGTGCTGGTGCATGGATGAGGTCTCCATGAATTTGACACTGTCTACACCTTTGAACATGTTTGTGCGCATCCATCTCTATTGTTGGCCAATAGTATCCCATATGGATGATCTTCTTAGCTAAGTTGTTGCCACCTCCATGGGTTCCACATATTCCTTCATGTACCTCATACAAAGATTTCTGGGATTCCATGGAAGTGAGACATCATAATAATGCTCCATCAAGACTTTTTCTATATAGAGTAGTTGAGAGGATTGTATACCTAGAGGCTTGGTGGATGAGGGCTTTTCTCTGGTTCATAGTCAAGTTTGGGGGCAAGACATTGTTTTCGAGATAGCTATAGACATCTTGGTACCATGGGGATTCAGGACCAACAAGGACACATGCTGATTCTGTGATAGATGCCTCATACAATCGTACGAAGAGTTGCTCCACTATAAACTAGAATTTGGTATCATTACTTGGCATATCAATTAGTGATGCTATAGTAGCCATCGCATCTGCCACTTTGTTTTGTGCTCTTGGGACTTGCTCGAAGAGAATGTAATTAAATTTTGTGTGTAGTCCTTCCATTTGGGCTCTATATGGTATGAGCTTCTCATCCTTGGTCATTTATTCATTGTTAACTTGACTAATGACTAGCTGCGAGTCTCCAAAGACCTTCAGGTTCTTGATTCTCCATTGGATTGCTATCTTTAGACCGATTACCAGTGCCTCATATTCTGCTATGTTGTTGGTGCATGGGAAGTTGAGTCTAAAGGACTTTGGAATTCTATCATGGTCTAGAGTGATGAGCACTATCCCTACCCACACACCATGGTTTGTACATAATCCATCAAAATAAAGTTGCCATACTTCGATTGCTGGTTGTAGTGTCATGATAGATTCGTTAGGAAAGTCTGAAATAATAGGCTGGTGGTCTTGAATTGGTGCCTCTGCTAGTTGATCTGCAATCACTTTCCCTTTGATGGCCTTTCTGTCTACATATTCTATGTCAAAATCACTCAAGATTATTACCCACTTCACCAATCGTCCAGTGAGTGTTGCTTTTCTTAGTAGGTACTTTAGAGGATCAATATGTGCGATCAACTTTGTCTGGTGGCTTAGCATATAGTGTCTCAGCTTTTGGGAAGTAAAGACAACTATGAGGCATGATTTCTCAATTGGTGTGTAGTTTAGCTCATATCCCACCAATGTCCTACTTAGGTAATAGATAGCCCTTTCTTTATCTCCGTCATCATGTTGGGCCAATAGTACCCCTAATGCTGATTTCATTGCTGAGATATATAGAAGCAATGGTCTACCCTGTATTGCTGGTACCAATATAGGTGACTTAAGAAGATAGTCTTTGAATATCTAAAATGCGTGTTCACATTGCTATGTCCATATGAACTTGATGTCTTTATGCAATAGATGTTGGAAAGGGTGACACTTGTCTGCCAGTTGAGCTATGAAGTGTCTAATCGATTGTAGCCTTCCTTGTAATCCTCACAGTTGTCTTAGGTTTGATGGTGGAGGCATCTCCAATATTGCCTTGACCTTTGCTGGGTCTACTTCAATTCCTCTGTGTGATACTATGAACCCTATTAATTTCCCTAATGTGACACCGAATGTGCACTTTTTTGGATTTAGTCAGACTTTGAATTCCTGCATTCTATCAAAGATAGGTCCCAAAACCTGTAGATGATCCTTTCGAAGTATGGATTTGGTAAGTATGTCATACACATAGTCTTCCATTGTCTTGTGGATGAGATCATGAAATATGGTTGACATTGCCCTCTGATATGTTGCTCCTGCGTTCTTTAGACCAAATGGCATGAAATTCCAACAATATGTCCCCTAAGGACATGTGAAAGCCATTTTGTGTTGGTCTTCTGGTGCTATCCTTATTTGGTTGTAACCTGAGAATCCATCCATTAGTGACAGCATTTCATGCCCTGCAATTAGGTCCACTATCATATCGATGTTTGGTAAAGGAAAATCATCCTTTGGACATGCTATATTAAGATCCTGAAAATCTATGCAAATCCATATTTGACCACTATGCTTTATAACGGGTACCAGATTAGATATCCAACTCACATATGGTATAGGTCTGATGAATTTAGCATCCAGAAGATTTTTCAGTTCTGTCTTGACTAACAATGCAACGTGAGGATGCATCTTTCTTAGCTTTGTTTTGACAGGTTTGGCATTTGGTAGCAGTGGGAGATGGTGTAGCACCAACTCTGGATCCAACCCTGGCATATCTGAGTAAGACCATGCAAAATTGATCATTCATGCCTTGAAGAAACTGATAAATTTCTCCCTTTCTTCAGGAGTAAGTGATTGCACTAGGTATATGTTCCTTGGGTTCTTGTCATCCCACAAGTTGATCTCCTCTATTTGTTTGGCCAGTAGTGCTGATTTCTCCTATGTTAAGGGGAGGAGTTCTCTCTTTCCATCTTCTAGTGCCTTAGTGAGGCTTTTGCCAAAAAATACATCTTCTTTTAGCTTTTTACTCTTTTGTTTTTTTTTTCTTTTGTGGACTGGAAAGAGGAGCTTCCTCCTTGAAGTATGCTATGTTGTCTAGGTTGAAGGAGAATTCTGCTTTGTGATCTCCTGATGGGATTCCTTCCCTTAGTCCCATGAAATGAGCTATAGCCTCATCATTTTTGAAGACATCAAGATCAGGTGGTCCTTGTCGATCCCACTCTATAAGCTCAGGGTATACAAGACAGACACTTTCACTACTATTTGGCTTTGGTTGACTAAAGCGGACTACTGATATGGTGCCCACAAAATTGGACCATGATGAGGTTGCACCACTTGAGGTTTGATGTATGATATGTTTGTCTATACAAGGTTTTTCTAAAATGGTCAATTGGTCAAATAGTTTGGCGATATTTATGACAATGTCTAACTGAGGGGAGTAATCTAGGATTGATGGTTCAGAGTCATGAAGGGATCTCCACTCGTACTCATGGGAGTTAGTCTTAATGGAACGTTCCTCTAATGTCTCACTTTCTTGGTTATCATCAATTGCTAAGTGTAGGTTTATTTGGGAATATGTGGTTCCCTCTTTGATGGGCAACAACTACGCTAATATGTTTCTTATTAGGACATGCTCTGTTTTGTGCCCCCGGTGCATTTCTGCCACTTGTTCTTGATTGACTTGAATGTCTCAGATCACAGGACTGGTGCTTTGTTGTCCATAGCCCAATCCTCTTGTATTTCATTGAGTTGGTGGGAGAGGCAATTCATATATGCCTTGTTGCCTTTCCCCCAGTCCAGTTGTACCATCATACCCAAATCTTTGTATCATGGTGTAACCATTATCATAGTTTGGATTGTCTCAGGGGTGTCTTGATATAACCAGGTGTTGATGTCTTGTTCAAAAGGATTCTCTTCCGTTGTGTCTCCCCACTGCACAAAGGTTGTGGGTGGACATCTGAATAGAACTGGCTATGGATTTTCTATTACGATAACAAGTTGTGGCATGACATGAGTTCTTGGGCTTTGAGGCATGTGCATGATGGTAAAGGCTTCTTCATATCTGTATTCACCACAACCCTTATCTATTATGGATATCTTGCTTGCTTTCTTTGTGACATCCTTAAGATTTGGATTTGAAGAGGATGAGATGCTTGCATCTTGTTTAATGACTATCTTTCCTGTTGCTCATGTGACATCCTTGGGATTCAAATTTGAAGAGGATGGGATGCTTGCATCTTGGTTTGATGGTACCTGGTTATCGGTGCTGATTTGGACCGCATTACAATATTGGAAGGGATTGGGATCTCCCTCTATGATGATCTCCTCTCCTTGGTGAGGGAACTTGATGCATTGATGATATGTCGATGGTACAACTTGCATTTCATGTATCCAAGGTCTCCCTAGTAACATGTTGTATCGCAACTCAAGGTCTAAGATTTGGAAGGGTGTGTTTTTTACCACAGGACCAATGAAAATAGGTAGAATGATAATACCTTTAGAGGACCTTTCCTCTTCATCATAGGCTCTAATATTTATCCTTCTTATGACATCAATGCTTGAATCTGAATAACCCAGTTGCTTGATTAACTTTAGAGTACAAATGTTTAACCCAGCTCCACCATCAACAAGGACCCTACGGACAGTGCTTTTGTGAATCTGGACAAGTAAGTGTAGAGGATCATTATGCAGGGGTTTATGCAATAGCACATCATGGTCTGTGAATGTGGCATGTTTATTAGCTGCTATATGGTTGACCATTGTTTGAAAGCTCTCAAGTGTTAATTCCCTTGGGATAGCTGCATTCTAAAGTGCTTGGTCAAGTGCCACTTTATGCTGTGGAGATATGGGCAATAGGTCAAACATGGAGATCTGGGCAGGTGTGCACTTTAGTTGGTCCACTATGCTTGTTTGTGGATCCGAGTTTTCTATAGGATTGGCTGATGTAGTAGCTGAGGGTGGTACTCCTTGCAAGACAAATCTAGAATGACGCGTTGTTACAGCACAATTGTTACCTTGGTCTCTGATAGTGATTGTGGCCACATGGCTATCTGAAGGGTTGAGTCAATTGATAACATTGTCACTGTTGGCATACGTATAGTTAAATTTATTGGTTTGTCCACCAGACACGGAGGGTTTTCCCTTGTTGTGATCATGAAAGGTATCATTGAAAATGGTGTGATCTATTGTTCCTTTGGTTTGGGTATTCATCACATCAATGATCCCTGTGTCAATCAGATCCTGAATAGCATGTTTCAATCAGTAGCAGTTGGCTGTTTTGTGCCCCTTGACCTGATGAAACTCACAGAAATCTTTGTCATTATACCACCTCAGATTTTTTTCATCTAGTTCAAAGTCCCTAATTTCTGAGAGAGTGATAGTGTTTGATTGTATCAACTTACGTAAACCTAATTCTAATGGCTCTCCTAATGGTGTGGAATCTCTTTGCTGGAATTGAAATCGTGGTTTGCATTGATTCTGTTGTTGACTGTTTGACACAATGACTACTTGTGTAGGGGGAGGTTGGTTTTTGATGTATTATTATTGAGTGGGCCCTATGGTTTTTTGGTTTATCATAGGTGTGTGATGGGGAGGTCACCTAACTCTCTGAAATTCCTACTCTCTTCTAGGAATCTCACCAGGAATCCTATTCAATTCAGGACTCTTTAGACTCACCCTTGAGTCTCTTAGGGCTACTCTCAGACCCTAACCAGAAGGACTATTCTGTTCCCTCTATCCTAGGTTCCCTACCCACCGAAATGTTTTACTCCTCACTGTCTCTCACTCTTCATGACTGAATTCCCTACAGTCATGCACCTTCTTACTTATCTATCTCATCTACAAGTTCTCTAGCTGGACCATAGGCTCGCCTAGGACTTGTCTGCAAACTTGAATAGCTTCTTAACTAACACAAAGACAGAAACAAACATAATGTACAAGGTGGATGCTTCTTGACTGTCACAATCCATTGAGAAGATTATCAGAGTCAAGAAGCACCCATATCATCTAACAGAAACAAAACAGCACTTTACAGAAATCTACTCAGAACAAAAAAACATGTAAAGTATAGACAGACTTCTCTTTATTGATTATACAGAAGATTACAACTCTCTGCTAGTCTATTCTCTGCAACTAACTAACTCTTTAACAGCTGATCTGAACTGAACTCCTCTGAACTGAACCGATCTGAACCCTTTCTCAGATTCTTCTTCTCTACTTTATCTCTGGCTCTTCCTTGATTCTGTAACCCTGCTGGTTACCTGTCGATCTCAGTTCTCCAACTATTCTCTGTTCTCCATTCTCATTTGCAATCTGTCATCACCTTCTCTACATGTTCGACACTATGGATGCTCTTTTCATCCATGTCATTCTCTTTTTCTGTCTGGTGGTTAAGACCTTTTCAACGCTTTCTCCTATTGACATGTCAGCACGTTAACCATTTGACTGTCCTGTTTTCCATCGTGTAGTCGCGAGCTAAAATAACCTTTTACATTTTGCTCTGCGACTGAGCGATGACCTGCTCGTCGCACTCTCGTAATGTCTTTACATGACTTGGCTTTTACCTCGCGACTGAGCGATGACTCTTTATCGTGCACCTGCAATGCATTGTCCCGAGCTGTGTTTTACGTTGCGACTGAGTGATGAGCTCAAGTCGCATACCCGCAATGCCATTTCATTAACTTCTTGTTGCTTTGCGAGTCTGCGATGCCTGTTAGTCGCGCACTCACTACACTTCAATCCGAGCTGATACTTCCTTCGCGACCTTGTGCTACACAGTAGTCATACTATCACACTATCTGGAGATGAGCTGCCTTTCCTTCTGCGACCAAGTGATGATCACCAGTCGCGCACTCGCCACGCGCTTCCCCAAGATGACATTTTCCTTGCGACTGAGCGATGAGCTCACTGTCGCGTACTCGCCATGCATTTTCATTAACGGTCAATTCATCTGCAACTTGGCGATGCATTGGGTGTCGCTCACTCACACACCACGACTTAATTATTTGTCTTCGCGATTGAGAGATTGATCATCCATCGCGTTGTTGCACCGTGTTTTCTCTGACTATGAATTGACTCGCGACTGGGTGATGAGCTCCTTGTCACATTGTCGTGCACTATTTTTCCTGCTAGCCATCTGTGATTGAGAGACTAGTTCCTCATCGCACACTCGTGCACTAATAGACTTAACTCATAACTAGCTCGCGAGTGTGCGATGCATTCCTTTTGCTGCTCTCTGCTGGCTCCGCGACTGAGCGACTAAGCAAAACATGACTTTCTCGTTAGAAGACTTGTATCAAAACTTGTTCAAAATTGTTGGGGCTAGGGTTTTGAGCTAAACCCTAGGGTGCTCTGCACCATACTCCCCCCCTCTCTGAGATGGTAAAAAAATTCATCTAGAACTAGTCGGCAACAATGCCGAACTAATTCCCTGTCTTCTGCATTCTGCTTCGTCCAACCATGTAGCTTCTGCCTCTGGTAATCCTGACCACTTCACTAGGTATTCTCTATATACCCGACGCCTGGTTGTCTTCTGAATTCTGGAATCCAGAATTTTCTCTGCCTGCAACTTGGATTTAGGCTGAACCTGGATGTCTTGGACATCTTTTCCTATCTCCCTCTGTTGAATGCTCTCAGGTATCATTGGTCCTTTGTAGGCAATCAAATCCTGCACATTAAAAATAGGTGATATATCCAAATGGTTAGGTAAATCAATTTTATAGGCATTCTGCCCATATTTTTCCAAAATTTTGTAGGGACCTATTCTCCTCATTTGTAACTTAGTAGGTATCCCCTTCTGTAATCTAGCTTTGTTCAGATGTACCATTACCAGATTTCCAATCTGAAATTGGGCTTCTCTTCTCCCTTCATCTACTTTTTCTTTCAATTTCTGATTTGACTCAATCAGACTCTTCTTGACTTGATCATGTATCTCTTTCATGGACTGTGAAAAATCATCAGCATGTCCACTTACTACTCCTTGTCCTTTTAGTTCTCTGAGTTCACAAACTCCTCTTGGA
>MU226094.1:61658-74243 GCA_018584345.1 Thuja plicata
GCTCTGATACCAATCTGATGGGGAGGTCACCTAACTCTCTGAAATTCCTACTCTCTTCTAGGAATCTCACCTGGAATCCTATTCAATTCAAGACTCTCTAGACTCACCCTTGAGTCTCTTAGGGCTACTCTCAGACCCTAACCAGAAGGACTATTCTGTTCCCTCTATCCTAGGTTCCCTACCCACCGAAATATTTTACTCCTCACTGTCTCTCACTCTTCATGACTGAATTCCCTACAGTCATGCACCTTCTTACTTATCTATCTCATCTACAAGTTCTCTAGCCAGACCATAGGCTCGCCTAGGACTTGTCTACAAACTTGACTAGCTTCTTAACTAACACAAAGACAGAAACATACATAACGTACAAGGTGGATGCTTCTTGACTGTCACAATCCATTGAGCAGATTATCAGAGTCAAGAAGCACCCATATCATCTAACAGAAACAAAACAGCACTTTACAGAAATCTACTCAGAACAACAAAACACGTAAAGTATAGACAGACTTCTCTTTATTGATTATACAAAAGATTACAACCCTCTGCTAGTCTATTCTCTACAACTAACTAACTCTTTAACAGCTGATCTGAACTGAACTCCTCTGAACTGAACCGATCTGAACCCTTTCTCAGATTCTTCTTCTCTACTTTATCTCTGGCTCCTCCTTGATTCTGTAACCCTGCTGGTTACCTGTCGATCTCAGTTCTCCAACTGTTCTCTATTCTCCATTCTCGTCTGCAATCTGTCATCACCTTCTCTGCATGTTCGACACTATGGATTCTCTTTTCATCCGTGTCATTCTCTTTTTCTGTCTGGTGGTTAAGACCTTTTCAACGCTTTCTCCTATTGACATGTCAGCACGTTGACCATTTGACTGTTCTATTTTCCATCGCGTAGTCGTGAGCTGAAATAACCTTTTACATTTTGCTCTGCGACTGAGCGATGACCTGCTCGTCGCGCTCTCGCAATGTCTTTACATGACTTGGCTTTTACCTCGCGACTGAGCGATGACTCTTTATCGCGCACCCGCAATGCATTGTCCTGAGCTGTGTTTTACATTGCGACTGAGCGATGAGCTCAAGTCGCATACCCGCAATGCCTTTTCATTAACTGCTTCTTGCTTTGTGAGTCTGCGATGCCTGTTAGTCGCGCACTCGCTGCACTTCAATCTGAGCTGATACTTCCTTTGCGACCTTGCGCTGCATAGTAGTCGCACTATCACACTGTTTGGAGATGAGCTGTCTTTCCTTCTACGACCGAGCGATGATCACCAGTCGCGCACTCGCCATGTGCTTCCCTGAGCTGACCTTTTCCTTGCGACTGAGCGATGAGCTCGTTGTCGCGTACTCGCCATGCATTTTCATTAATGGTCAATTCATCTGCGACTTGGCGATGCATCGGGTGTCGCTCACTCGCACACCACGACTTAATTATTTGTCTTCGCGACTGAGCGATTGATCATCCATCGAGTTGTCACACCGTGTTTTCTCTGACTGCGAATTGACTCGCGACTGGGCGGTGAGCTCCTCGTCGCATTGTCGCACACTATTTTTCCTGCTAGCTGTCTGCGACTGAGCGACTAGTTCCTCGTCGTGCACTCGCACACTAATAGACTTAACTCATAACTAGCTCGCGAGTGTGCGATGCATTCCTTTTGCTGCTCTCTACTGGCTCCGCGACTGAGAGACTAAGCAAAACATGACTTGCTCGTTAGAAGACTTGTATCAAAACTTGTTCAAAATTGCTGGGGCTAGGGTTTTGAGCTAAACCCTAGGGTGCTCTGCACCAGTGTGCCTTGCAGTGACACTTGGGGTTGTGCATAGTTGACTGTCTTTACATCAATGACACCGTCGCTAGTGACATTTTTGTTTTTTTTCCACCACTCAGCTTTTTCTGTTGCATTCTTGTTTGTATTCATTTGTGTAGGATCTGCAAGGATTCATCATTTGACTAAGTTCTTCTCACAATGAACACCTCTTTCGATGAGTTGTGTAAAGTTCAGAGTTAACTATAACTCTATTGTGAATGACATGTCTGGGATTAGATTGTCAGTGAACATGACTATTAAGTCTTGTTCAGGAACATCATATGTTATGTGGTTTGCCATAATCCTCCATCTCTATAGGAATTTCACAAAAGACTCTCCATCTTTCTGTTTGATATCACAAAGGTCTTTGATGCTGACCTTGCACTCGATGTTATGATGAAAGTGAGCTATAAAATTTTCAGCCAATTCTCCCCACGACTGAATGCCATGAGGTAGGTGTGAGAACCATTCCATTGTTGGTCTGGCTAAACTTTGTGGGAACAGTCACATTAGATAAGTCTCATCATGAGCGAATTCGATGCAACTAGCAAAGAACTCTTGGATGTGTTCAATAGGGTTGGTACTTCCCCTATACTTGTCAAATTTTGGTACTGAGGAGTGATTTGGGAATGGAGACATATGAAGAGAATGGTCAAAAGGGTATGGGTATAAATCCTCTGCGGTATAGGATTTAGTTTGCCCCTAATTTTGCATATCCATCATTTGGGGTTGAAGGGTTTGCATTTGTTGTATCAACATATCTATTTGATTTTGAGGCTGATGTGTAATGTTCCTCTATGCCATGGTGGGTATGAGTTTTCCCCTCTATGTCCCTTGAGTAGGAATGTAGGATTTCATCCTTGGGACTTGATATTGATTCCCTACCGAGTGATTTGTAACAGGAGGGACATGAGTAGTCCATGGTGGGGTTTGATGTGTTTGCTGTTGTGACTAAAACTAGGATTGATAGTGCTGGGGTAGCTATTGCTGCTATTGTGGTTGGGTTTTTAACTGGGGTTTCTTTTGCTGAGGTTGGATTTGAAGCAACTGAAGCTGGGGTTGTTGTTGCAGAGGTTGGAACTGAGGCAACTGAAGTTGGGGTTGTTGTTGCGGGGTTTGGAATTGAGGCAACTAAAGCTGGGGTTGCTATTTTAGGGGTTGGCCTTGAGGCAACTGAAGCTGGGGTTGTTGTTGCGGAGGTTGGATTGGTTTTAGAATAGGAAAAGATGTAGCTTTGGGCAGGCCTTGACTGTAAATAGGTCCTGCAGAGATGGATCCTTGCGGGCATGAGGTGTTGATCCCAAGAATAGTGTGAATGGATTGCAGTAGTGGCATAGTTTCAGAATAGTTCATGTTTGGTGGAATGGAAGGCATAGCATGAGAGCTCGATTGTGCTAGCCATGAGACCAAAGGTGTAGGCATACTAGTGATCATGGGTGCACTTAGTTGTGAGCCTGTCATGCTTTGAGTGGATGATGTGCTTGCTTAGTTTGGGTCCTTAGTTTGACCAGATATAGTTTGCGCTAATGTAGGTAAGATCAAAGGTGGAAAAATTGGAGACAATGGGTAATATCGGAGGTGGTTGAGTAGTGTTTTGACCTGCTAGAGGGTTTTCGAGCCATATAGTTGATACGCTAAATTCAGCGGGGAGTTTGACTCCCTTCTTTATTAGCATGGCTAAGTAACGTTCAGGGTTCCTCTCTACAATAGTGTCAACTACCTTAGTGGAGTAGGCATCTTGTTCCACATCTTCAATTTCTTCTTTTGTGATATCTTGGAAAAAGGTTGCCCCATGGGGTTATTCAATGAATAGAGCAGGACTAGTATTTGCAAAGGGATCATTCTCTTGCTCTGTCTACCAAGTGGGGAAACAGTTGATATATGACTCATCAGGTTGAGTTCTAGCTTTAGACCTTGTGTAAGGTCCATCATGAGGTGTTTGAGACATAGTGTTGTCCAGGTTTTGTAACTAAAATGAGTGATATAAAGAAAACAAAGAAGTGGATCCTTTCTAAGAAAAGTTCGAGTTATGTTTTGGACAAAGGTAATTCTAAGGATAGGTTTTGATATAACTTGATCTCAAAGTGGTGATGATAAAAGAAAAGATTTGCTGACCTTTGTCTTGGAAAAAGTCAATTTGATAAAGATGATGATGTTTGATATGATGAGATCAAGATATATCGAGTCTGAGCTTTTGAACTACCAATGTTTTTGAAAATAATCATGGTTCACAGATAATGGGTAATCTTTAATGTTTAGAGATTCACACAATGTTCTTCGCATTTTCCTAAGATAGACACTAGTTTTTGACACCAAATGAAGAATTGTTTCAAGGTTTTAGGTCAGAACAGGAATATAGTATATCTGGTCAAATGTGGTACAATTTCACCAATTGCAGTAAAATGACTGGTTGATTGTGGTATTTTATCACACAATGCTTCTAATTTGCAAGATAGTTGACGTTGACAACCCTAGACTTTAACATTTTTGACTTGTTTTGATAGTTTGGATGTTTTGTTTTGCATTTTTAGTAACTGATCAAAGAGACAAGCACAATATACACTGTGTTTTGAAGAAAGAAGACTGAAATTGTATATGTTCTACAACTTTTTCAAGTTGCAAGGTTATCATGAGGTCTCAACAATGAACAATCAGATTAATCTAGGTCAAATTGGCTTCAGAATACAATGTTATAGGCCCAATGCTTGAATGTCTGTCAGCTCACACAACAATTGTCACACTACTAGGACAGGAAGGTCCATGACGTAGGTGCCCATGTTTTTTCCATTTCCAGGTATTATTGCCGTGAAGTGAAGATCTCTTTCAATACACAAATACCATGGGACACATATGTTGGGATTCTTGGGGGGAAATTCTGCAACCCCTTTCACTATAATAAGGTATTTGTTCAGAGGTAAAATGGGTTGGCCTCTAATTAATCAAAGTTGTAGTAAGGGTCCATGGTGTCTCTCCAATCGGTTTGTATGTGCGTGACTCACTTAAGAGCCTAGTTGACTACGCTGGCTCCTTAGGGATATTCACCTGATCCAGACTATTGTCAACATGCCTTGCTTGAGCTTGGCTAGATAAGATAGAACTTTGGTTTGCGCCTTGTTTATAAACCAATCAAAAGGATTACCGGTTTAAGGTCATCCTCCAAGGAAGAAACGCATTCCCTAGATAGGCCTTTTTAAAAAAGTATAAAGGTTTGTAATCTAACAGTTTGTGCAAGTGCACCCAAAACTCAAGACACAAGGTAAATCGATTAAGCTCCAATGTTTGAAATGTGAACTAAGCTACACCATCATACAAGCACAAGTGTTCAATTTTAAGCCCAAAAGTAGGTGTTGATTGCTTGTTCAGTTTTATTGCACCAAATTGAAAGATTTTTTTACCTTTGTTCAATTTTAATCCCCACGTCAATTTTAAGCCCAAATGCAAAATATGAGGTGTGATATATTTCGCAAGCACTGTTCTTTTTAAACCCAAATTGACAAATGAATTTCTTTTAGTTTGTGTTGTTTAAACAGGTTAGTACCAAAAAAGGATTATTTTCAAAATAGGGATATAAGTAACTTTTGAAATAATGAAAGATGCTTACCAAACTTACCCTTCTTTGTCCTTGGTGACTTTGGTCTAATCCTATATAGAAATTGAAAAGAATGTCAATTTAGAAATAGCTGGGCTGAAGATTTAGATCTGATTTTGCAATATTTCCTGTGATTGCGGCAATCTTCTTGCAAATGTGGTAATGTTCTATCAATTGTGGTACAGATCGGGCAACTGCAGCAATTTTCTGTCAATTGCGGTAAAGCACTAGCGACTGCAGCAAGATGCTGGTGATTGTGGCATGGATCAGACAACTATGAAAGAATTCTTGTGATTGAGACATAGATTGAATGATTGCGAAAAAATACCAGAAGAAAAAGACAAGAAAATAGGCAGAATAACTATGGAAACCTGCAATCAATTGCGGTATTAAACCAGTCGATTGCGGCATAGTTTTTGCAATTGTGGTAAAATACCAGTGATTGTGAAATATAATAAATTTTGAAGAAAAATTAGATTTTTAAATTACGAATGTACGACCATGGTTGATTAATCTGGTTCTTCGTCTGCAAGAGGTATTTGGGCTGTTTGATTCATGTCGGTTTCACCAAAATGTATGCCTCTCTTTCCGGGTTCCCATAGCTTTCCAAAGGTGAGGGTTAGTAGAAAAGGTTTCATAAATGAATGTGAATCAAGTATTCTTCTTATGACCTTAAAATGTATGGATTGGTCCAAGCTCTAAGGAAGTGGAGGCACTATTTTCTTCCCAAGGATTTCATAGTCTACTCGGATAATCAAGCCTTAAGTTTCTTGAATTCACAAGAAAAGTTGAGTCACAAGCACATGAAGTGGGTTGGGTACCTACAAGCTTATACCTTTAATATCAAACACAAGAAAGGTCTCCTCAATAAAGTGGCAGACACATTGTCTAGAAGACCTCTCATAATTCAAGAGATTCAGTTGAAGAGCACGGGAATAGATCACTTTAAGGATCTATATGCAGATGAGGAATATTTTGGAGAAATTTACAAGGTATATGTTGAATACAAGAACCATTTTCATAGTAAATATATTGAATATACTTTGAAAAGTAATTTCTTATTCAAGGGCAATCAGCTATGTGTCCCTAGAGGGACAATTAGGGAGAATTTGGTGCAGGAAAAGCACAATGGTGCATTGAGTGGTCACTTTGGGATCACTAAGACCTAAAAACTTGTTCAAAGGTTCTATTATTGGCCAAGGATGAACCTTGATGTAAGGAGATATGTGGAAAGTTACATTGTTTGTCAAAAGGCTAAAGGTACTTCTTCAAATGTAGGCCTATATCGGCCCCTACCTATACCCACTAGGCCTTGGGAATGCTTGAGTATAGACTTTGTAGTTGGGTTACCCAAAACAAGACAAGGCATGGATAGTGTTTATGTGGTTGTGGATAGGTTCAATAAAATGGGTCACTTTGTGCCACGCAAGACCACTAATGATGCCAGCCAAATAGCATCTCTTTTCTTCAAAGAGATAGTAAGCATTCATGGGTTACCTATCAGCATTGTGTCTGATAGAGACACCAAGTTTATGAGTCACTTTTGGAAGACTCTTTGGCAAAGGTTAGGCACTAATTTATCCTTTGGGTCTGAATACCATCCCCAAACTAATGGTTAGACCAAAGTGGTGAATAGAATCCTTGGAAACCTACTGAGATTCTTGACCAAGGAGTATGGACAGTAATGGGATCAATTGATTGGGTAAGCTGAGTATGCTTATACTGACACCATAAATCAGTCAACAGGGAAGAGCCCCTTTGAGATAGTATATGGATCACATCCTAGAGGAGTCTATGAGCTAAGAGACTTGAAGGATGGGGTGAAGGAAAGTGGATATCCTCATGAGTTTGCATATGCTATGAAGGAGATACATGAGATAGTGAGGAAGAACTTGACAAAGAACACCATGAAACATAAAGCCAAGGTGGATGAGAGTAGAAGAACAGTGGAGTTCAATGTAGGTGACTTTGTCATGATACATCTTAACAAATCAATACTTCAAAAGGGAGTCCCTTAAAAGTTTCAAATGAGGAGGATAGGCCCCTGTCCTATCTTCGCCAAGTATGGAAACAATGCTTTCAAAGTAGATTTACCCGAGGACAGTGGACTATCACCTATCTTCAACATTGTAGACTTAGTCCATTACAAAGGACCATATCAAGACATGGATCAAAGCGTTCATGAAGTAATCAGAGATGTGTAAGATCTACAATTACCCTCTGATATAGTCACATGAGTTGCCAGTGTACTGGATGCTAGAGTCTACAAAAAGACTAGAACCAAAGAATACAAGGACCACTTGATCAAGAGACATGGTCAGCCAGATCCTGATGTAGTATGGGTCAAGGAATCAGAGTTCAAGAAGATGGAGATTGATCCAAGCATCCTCAATCCAAGGGTGGATTGAATTTTTTTGTTTTAAGGAGGATGGTGCAGGAGCACACCCAGGCTAACCTCCATGCTTTAAACATTTGTTGGCTTGTACTTGACATTGGCCAAGTCAAGATAGTTAGGTTGTTTCTTGACATTAGAAGGTCATGTCAATGTGGGCTAGGTGAGTTATTCATTAGGACTAAGGTCAAAACAATAGCCATTGGTAGTAGTTTTTCAATTTCTTAGGCTTAGTTGCTAAATGTCAGATTTGAGTCATGAATGTGTCCTAAACACATAAATGAGGACATAGAGATGCCTTGAGGCCTTTAATAATATTAGATCCTTGAAATGAAGAGGTTAGAGGTCCTAAAACTTAGGGAGAATGCATAATGGAAAAGAGGCCAAAAGTTGCTAAATTGTTGTTATGACAACAATTGCAATAATTGCAAATGTTGCATGCAACACGGTTACCTTGGATCCCCCTACAAAATAGGAATGGGGAATTGACCAAAAAGGCCCAAAATCATGGAGATGGCATCTAATGTTACCCAAGGACTCAAATATCAGTGGTAGTGAGTCATTGTAACAAGTTTGGAAGGAGCAATACAATGTGCAATTCTGGTTTTCTGAGAAACCCGTGCATTTCATTGTGACAGTGCCATCTTATGGATTGAAAGATTTGAATTAATGGTTTTTATGTGTTCCTAGGATATTTACAAACATTTTTCATTTAGTAAGTTATTCATTTTGAGATAGTATAAGGTCTTATTTTAATTGTTTTGTGTTTAGTGAGTCCACTGGTCTTGTCCTGACCAGTCAGTCAGTTCATGGCTCCCCCATGAAATCTAAAAATGAGAAACACCTAAGGATTGATGGATATGTTAGGGGAGTCAATAGTGTACATATTATTAGGATTAGGAGTCTTATAAATATGGAGAGCTATTTTAACTACTAATCCCTAGGCAAGCTGACAGTGCCCGGTTAGTGGTTTAGGATAGAAGAAATGGCATGTTTCATGCAGGGGAAGAAAGTATTGTACAAACTAAGTATAGTTCCAGTTAGGGTTTAGTATTATCCTAACATACTATGATGGTCTAGTTCATACCAATCACTATTACCAATTTTTGAGTGATTTTTCTACTAAGTTGCAGACAGTCCTAGAAATTAGGCCTATTAGCCCTATTGGACCTATATTGTAGGAACCCTATGTACAGAGGAATTCTGAAACTAAAAAATTCAAAATCTCTTGTAAAGTGATAAAGGGTATCTGAATATATGATTAATTTTTCAACTTCTTTTGGAAAGATTTGAAGGGAGTTGGAAAAAAACCCTGTGAAGGGCTACAAGAGAAACAAGCCCAATTAGGCCTATTTGAGACTAAAGTTGGAACTCGATTGCAAAGGGTTAAGAGATCCTCCAAAATGGATTCAAATGGGATCAAATGGACTATCTACATGATTATGGACACCCCTATGATGATTCATGGATGTGTATGAGTGGAGTTGGCACTTAGATCCTTCTAAGTGTAAGAGAGGAAGTGAAGTAACTACTAGGGTGTTAGTCTTTCAAAGGTGAAGCACAAAGTGTGTGACTCTTAGAGAAGATTTTGATTAGGAATTAGTTAATCATCTAAGCCTAATAAGGACCTAGAGAAGATTAGGATCCTTAAAGAAGAAAAAGAATATCTTCTTAGTCAATTATGCAAGCAAGCCATTGGAACACTCACATCATATATAGTTATTTGTACATCCATATTTCATAGTTTAAATTAATCTTGAAGTTAATATTAGTTACATCTATGTATTGTTGTATGTCAATTATATTTAATAAGTTATTTGATTAATAATATTTTTAAAATCAATTAGTCTTTTTAATTACAATTGATATTTAATTAATTAATTATAATTGAATACTATTAATGATAAAATTACAATTGATATTTAATTGCAATTAATATTTAGAAAAACTCATATATTACATGTAAACTCATATAATATGATAGCAAGTCTTGATAATATATAATAATAAGTCCTGATAAAACAAGTCAAAATATAACACAAGTCAAAATAACACGATAACAAATATTGATTATACAGGTCCAAATAACATGATATAAATAATATGATAACAAGTCCTGATAACACAAATCCAAATAAGATGATCAAAAGTCCCAATAACATGTATAAAAAGGTCTAACATGTGAAAAAAATTGTATAAAATGTCTTCATATAATAACAAGGCCTAACTCTGCTCATTTAGTTGATCTACAGTCCTCTTCACTCCACGTGAAGGTGACTGGGATGCATTATCATGACGCACCTCATTCTACTATACATTTTTCAAAGATCACATCAGAAGACCATGTGTGTTTAATTCAAATGACTTGCATAATCCACCTAAAAAGTAAAAATAATATTAATGAACATTTCAAATTTTAGACTGTGTCCATGTGGTGTAATGCCCTCAATGGGAGGAGGTCCTCTCTCAGCAACATCAGTAGTAGATGTAGTCAATTTCTATTTAAAAAAGAGTGAAATAATGTACAATTAAAATGATTTGCATAATTCACTTAACTATATCATAAATTAATATTAATGAACATATTTAAAATTTTACCATGAGTCCATGCAGTTTAATGTTCTCACTGGGATAAGGAGGTCCTCTTTCAGCAACATCAAAAGTTGATGCAATCAAGTTCTGTAAAAACAAACATTAAATTTTTTTGATAATTGAGAGCCATAAAAGATATTTACACAATAGACATTTCAAAATTAATTTTAATCATGACCTCAAAGGACAATTTCGATGGCTACATTTGCCTCAATCGTGTAGACATGCCAATATTAATGGTGGTGTCCACCTGAACAACATATTTAAACCATGAATTGAAAACTTGTATATAAATAAATTATTTTGATCTATATTTAAATTGACTATAAATTTATCTAACATAAGAATTTATATTAGATGTCTCACACATAGCCAGTGTCACTGATGAGTCAGGACATAAATGTGATGTGACATGAGACAATCCAAAATCTTACAATTGCAAAAAGTATAAGCATGAATAAAAGTTATACATAAATTAGTAAGCGCATATAAACAGTTTAAATTAATGAATGTAAAACATACTACAAGTATATGAGGCTAAGTCTCAGTGACCGGTGGGGCGGCGCATGAAGAACTGTTGACCTCAGTGTTACATGCAACAACCTACAAAATTGTAAAAAATATATCAAACATGTCATCAATTTAAGTTTTAATTGCTTAAACTATAAATTTACTTATCTATGTATCTATATGAAAGTGCATACCATGAATGGGTGGCCTAGATCTTGAGGTGTGGAGATGATATAATGATGGTCACTGAATGGTCCATTGTCAACCCTCCTTTGTTCACCAAAAATCCAAATGTTATGGTTGATATGTGTATAAATACATCATCCTGTGCGCCACTGTCAACACCATCATATCCACAATGGGAAGCGTCATCACCGTCAGGCACACTCTGGGGACCCCTGTATATATTCCTGCAACTCATGCAAACATTAGCTATGCTAGAGGCAACCCTCACCTAGATCAACTGCTTTAACAAATTTCCAGAAAGGGCACTCAATGAACCAAAAGCTAAGTGCACTACTCAATTGTGGATAGGTACTAGAACTACTAGAGTAGGAATAGGAACAAGGACCTCATTAAGCACACAATTTCTAGTTTTATCACTTAATTTTTCCCCTGGCCTGCTCTATGGCATACCCCGACCGACCCTTGGAAATATCTCATATTAAAGTAATTGGGTTTCATATCCAATTCAAATTTAGCCCATAATAGGCATGTGGTGGATGGTGAAAAACCATCTACCATCTCTCTAAAAAATGTGCAGCTATCTATGAGTGCTGATGCCATCTAATCAAAATGCATGGCTTCTGGCCAACTATCTCCTCACCCATTTTATGGTTCACAAAATAGGGTTTCAAATCATTTTTGGTAATTGACAAATCATTGACCTCTTTATAAGAGAGGTTCTCCACAGAAAATGCATGCATGGAGTCCCTCTATGACTAATAATTCTCCAACTCAATTTTTAGTGGCTGTAGTGAATCTAAAATGCGTTGCATGCTATTTGCAAGGCGTAGTAGTTGTGGAGGTGGATAAGGATCACATCTAATGTTATTAATGTCTTGTCAAATGTAATCTATATTTCTCCTAATGTTCCCCCTCAGATCTATGGAAGTGGGTGGAGGTGGAGGAAGAGATAAAGGTGAAGGTGAAGGTGACGGTGGTCGAGCGGGTGGAGGTGGCGGTGCCTGCTGAGCTAAAAGATCCTCAATATTAAAATCATCCATGGGTATATAATCTGCAAATGTATACAAATATAAAAATTTGCAATTACTATATAATTTACATTTTACCTTACAAAGATCAAATTTAGACTTATAATTAAATGCAACATTTAATTTAGAAATGTAAATTAAAAAAAACAATAGAGAGAGCCATATAGAGGGAGAGAGAGAGATAGATCCTATTTGGTCTTAAATAGGTCTTAAAAGGTCTGTTTGGTCCTAAATTAGATCTTAATGGGTCCTATTGGTCCTAATTTGTCGTAATAGGTCATATTAGGTTTGACGGGTCCTATTAGGTCTTATTACTATGTATTAGGTCTTATTGTATGCACCCTAAAATGGTTGCCTAGACTTTGGGCCCCATTTCTCAATTTATCAAATCCCTGAATCAATATTTTCAAATATCAACAATATCATTTATATCAATTTCCTTGATCAAATCATAATCAATTCAATATTTCTTAAGGTTTG
>MU226094.1:93035-166558 GCA_018584345.1 Thuja plicata
TAGAGGATTTATACAAATGACTGTTAAGTCAACCTTGTTAAAGGATTTTAACTGATACAATGGTAAGAAAGTAATCAGCAGTTGTGATCTGGTACATACAACTTACTTTGCAATTCAGATCCAATTATAGCTCTGATGTTAACTTACTAGATAGCTTTGATTTTCATTTCAACCTTCTGATCTACTTGGAAATCCGTCAAGCAATCACACATGCAACACTCTGCCTCTGCCTTTTTCCTTCTCTGCTAGATCATGCCAAACAGTAAATCAACTATGCAAACCTCTTGCTTACACATACACTCTTTTCCACACACAATGAATAACCCCTTTAGGTTTGCATATACCTCTCTATCTAGGTCAGATAAATATTTTTCCTCTTAAACAAGATCATAGATCTTAGGTTAGGTCAGATCCATTGGATCATTCCATCTTTGCATTACATTTACTTTCCCAAAGTAGTCTCTAATTAAATCTTGAAAACATGCATTAATTATGGTTACCCATACATTAAATGATGTGGATCAATCTTTAATTAACATTACATATCCCAATAAAATTAACTAAGTCAGCCAGAGATCTCAAATCTCATCATTAATCTAATTACTGTAAGTCGGCCAACATCACTATTTCCACTCGGCAATTTCAATGGTGCTCAACATTGAGAAAGTTTTTGCTCATCACAAGAAACTTTACTTGACACAAGCAACTTTGTTCAGCACAAGCCAAACTTTCTTGGCACAGAACAACTAGAAAAATTGTCTTTGAAAGATAAACAACAAATTACTTTGCCAGAGTGCCAACTGATCAAATACCCTTTTAGTTGCCTTAACTCAACCATTCACTTCGTCTTCTTGTTAAATATTATTCATCAACAATAGATATGTTACTCAAACAGATAACAATAGTCTGATGAGTAAAGGTTTGACATCAATGACAAAATAAAAATTACTTGCATTGTCACTTTCCAATAATCTCCCTCTTTGGTATTGATGGCAACGCAAAATATTAAAACAATGATTTAACAAGCATAGTTACCAACCAATCCAAAAATTCACCTGTGTTCCTTGATATGAATGAATTTTCATTAATGTCTTTAGCTTTATTCTGATTCTTATCTGTAAAACATTTCTTCCTCTGTGTCTGTAATCACACTGTAATCATCTGTGTCTAATTATCTGTAGATTCCCTCTAAGTAGATAATCACTTCAATGTTTTCAATAGTAACTTCTGCCTCTATGTAATCTCTCTTTCTTAGCAATCTCTTCCTCTTTAAAGGTTATCTCTCCCTCTTTGACAACAATGTCAAAGGTGTCAATATCTTTATCATGTATATCTTTAGTATCATGCTAATCCTGTCATCTTGATTATGACTGATTTTTCTTTTCTGTCCTTGTTCATCTTCACAACTTTAGCCATCATCCTAAAGTACGACTTACTGTGCATCAATGTGTCAGATTTTCTAAATGAAATATTTGATGCAACAGTACCATATAGAACCTAATTAGCCCCAGTTAGGGGAATCACCCCCATTTTACCTCATAGATACTCATGAGCATCCTTGGGTAGTGCTTTTGTGAATATGTTTGCTAATTGTTCTTTGGTGTTCACATAATCCAGTCTTACTTCTTTACTCTGAACTAGCTCCCTCAAGTAAGGATACTTGATAGCTATATGATTTTTCTTTGAGTGCATCATAGGATTTTTAGAAATATTAATAGCACTTGTGTTATCATAATATATGACAACTAGGTCAGTGATTTCTTCCTTCATACCTTTTAGAAGTATCTTCAACCACACAATGTAAGAACAGTTAACTGATGCTGCCACATAATTGGCTTTAGTTTTAGATTGAGGTACAGTTCTATTTCTTGCTTGTCCAGGAGATCAATCTCTTTCCTAAAAGAAATGCTCCACCAGTAGTACTTTTCCTATCATCAACATTTCCAGCCTAGTCAGAGTCAATGTAAACTCTAAGTTCAAACTTTTCATTCTTTTTGTAGTATAGACCATAGTCCTTAATTCCTTTCAAATATCTCAAAATCCTTTTGACTTCCATCATGTGAGTTTCCTTGGGGTTAGCAGAAAACCTTGCAACAATCCCAACAACTAGGGCAATATCAATTCTACTGTGTACAATATACTATAGTTTTCCAATCATTGACCTATAGAGTGTTTGGTTCACTTCTTTTGTGTTATCATCTTTTGTCAGCTTCTCTCCAGTAGCCATGGGTGTACTCACTAGTTTGGAATCTTCCATTCCAAAAGTTTTAAGTATCTCTTTGATATATTTAGATTGATTAATGGAGATACCATTCTTCATTTGATAAATTTGTAAGCCAACAAAGAATTTTATTTCACCAAACATAGACATCTCAAACTCATTTTGTATTTCTGTTGCAAATTTTTGACATAACACATCTTGTCTACTAAATATGATGTCATCCACAAAAATTTTAGCTAATAATGTACCTTTTCTTTGCTCTGTCTTCAGGTACAGGTTGTTGTTGTCATTGGTTCTTGCAAATCCAATCTTGATCAGATAATTGTGCAATCTCTCATACGATGCTCTTGGCGCTTGCTTCAATCCATATACTGCTTTTTGCAATTTGCAAACCATATCCCTTATTTTTGGGTCTAATAAACCATCAACTTGCTCAATATACACTTCTTCTTCCAAGATACCATTGAGAAATGTATATTTCACATCCATCTGATAAACTTTGAATTCTTTATAGGCTGCATATGCAAGTAAGGTTCAGACACCTTCCAATCTTCCAACTAGGGTGAAGGTTTCACCGTATTCAATTCCTTCCTCCTGTGCAATACCCTTGCATACTAGTCTTGATTTGTTTCTTTTCACATCTCCATGTTCATTTAGTTTGTTCCTAAATACCCACTTTGTGCCAATTAGATTTTTATCCTTTGGCCTAGGTACAAGTGTCCAAGTTTTGTTCTTCTCAATTTGTTCAATTTCCTCATTCATTGCTTGTATCCAATCTTCATTTTATAAAGTATCTTTCACTGTTTTGGGCTCAAATTCACATAAAAGACATGTTAACTTAGTGGATAGCCTACATTTTCATTTCAACCTTATGATCTTCTTGGAAATTTGTCAAGCAATCACACATGCAACACTCTGCCTCTGCCTTTTTCCTTCTTTGCTAGATCATGTCAAACTGTAAATCAACTATGCAAACCTCTTGCATACACATACACTCTTTTCCACACACAATGAATAACCCCTTGATGTTATCATATACCTCTCTATCTAGGTCAGATAAATCTTTTGCCGCTTAAACAAGATCGTAGATCTTAGGCTAGGTTAGATCCAATGGATCATTCCATCTTTGCATTACATTTACTTCTCCAAAGTAGTCTCTAATTAAATCTTGAAACCATGCATTAATTATGGTTTCCCATACATAAAATGACATGGATCAATCTTTAATTAACATTACATATCCCAGTAAAACTAACTAAGTCGGCCAGAGATCTCAAATCTCATTATTAATCCAATTACTGTAAGTCGGCCAACATCACTATTTCCACTCGGCAATTTCAATGGTGCTCGACATTGAGCAAATTTTTGCTCGTCACAAGCAACTTTACTTGACACAAGCAACTTTGCTCAGCACAAGCCAAACTTTCTTGACACAGAACAGCCAGAAAAACTATCTTTGAAAGATAAATAACAAATTACTTTGCCAGAGTGCCAACTAATCAAATACCCTTTTAGTTGCCTAAACTCAACCATTCACTTGGTCTTCTTGTTAAATCTTCTTCATCAACAATAGATGTGGTACTCAAATAGATAACAATAGTCTCACCAGTAAAGGTTTGACAGCAATGACAAAATAACAATTGCTTGCATTGCCACTCTCCAATAATGTGTGGCCCACATAATATCCTTACACACGCTCTATTTCATGAGCTTCCAGCGGAGCCAGTTGATTTGGACAAACCCATACCAAGTTCCACTATTTACATGGTGAAAGTAGAATAGCCAACTCTTTAGGGGTGGGTTCTCTATTAGAAAGCTTGATAATATCCCTAAGTTTGTCACATAATGGAATTTTTGATACACCTATTTGTATGTAATTTAGTTTAGTTCTCTTATCCCATTATGGCCAATACTTATGATAAATTTAGGAAATGCCTCTTCAATTGTCATTGGTGGTAAAGGTAAAATCTGAAAATGACTATCAATAGAAAGGTTATGCATGTAGCCATGTTTTCTACTAGAAACTGAAAAGTACATAGAATCCACAAATTCAGTTCAATATTATGGAGATATGGGGATATTTTTGCCCATACACCCCTTAGTGTACTAAACACATTTTCAAAGTAAAAATAGGGGGGTCCTTGCAAAAACTTTTTAAGATTCAACCATCAATCAATAGGGTGACTTGGAACTCCAAAGCCAACCAATCCTTTGACATGGCATGGTAAACAAAAATTTATATCATCTTCTATAGACAAACTTTGAAACACATACTTCCTTCCAAATTTATCTTCTAAAATGGTTTCTTGTGATGGGTTTCATTGTGATTCTTTAGTCTTTCATTCAATCCCTCCAAAAGGAAACCTTTTTTAGCATTACTAATAAAATTGATGACCCCAGGATTATAATTGGTAATGGATTCTTCATTTTGTACTTGTTTGCGCTTCTTAGATTATATTAAAAATTATGGACATTATTTTGCCTCTCTCTCTCTCTCTCTCTCTCTCTCTCTCTCCTCCCTTGTTACCCCCTTAATCTTTTTTTCATTTTGTGTGTCTAACATAGGGTGTACGCCGTATGTAAGAACACAAAAACTGGTTATAAAGGTAAGAAACTCGTGAAAGAGGCCCACTTTTAACTGTTACTGTCTATTTTATACAGTCTGCTTGACAAATATTCACTTTTCATGGTATTGAAGATCACAAAGAAGTATATTCTATCAATTTGCAACACATTTTTGATCAAAAGACAACATCAAAGAATGAAAGTCAATCATTCTTCACCAAAATTGATCCATTGAGGTAAGCTTTTTATTTTTTACATGTGAATTGTGAATAAAGAGTCTTTTTTTTTATAATTGCTATGATATGGATTTGTTGAAGAAATAATTTAACATGTTGTAAAAGATTTATATTATAATTTATCATACATTTCTATTATATTTTGAGTTAATATAATTTAGATTGATATTATAAAGTTTTACTTATTGTAATAGATTGGTATAATAATTTGAAAATTGTAATGAATTCATATGTAGAAATCATCATCATGCCAAGGAAATGAGCAATGACTCTAACACCACAAGAACATGAAAGAGACTAGAAGAAAAGGGAAAGAATGAGACAACTTCGTGAACACAAAAAATTGCATACCATAGAAGAAGATTTTTATTTCAATGAGGAACATGTAACATCAATAGAAAGTAAGAGAGAATTGGAATTGGAAACAAAAAGGAAATGGATGAGAAACTTGCGTGCAACAAGACAATTTAATTATGAAGATGTGGGCACATCATCTATGAGTTCCCAAGTTGAAGAGACACCACCATCCAATATTGGAGACACACCCTTGTATCATCTTGAAGGCACACCATTGTATCATGTTGAAGGCACATCATTATCTACATCTTAAGGTGTAGGCACAACATCATGTCATGTTGAAGGCACACCATTATCTATATCCAAAGGTGTAGGCACAACATCATGTCATGTTTAAGACACACCATTAACATCTTAAGTTGGTGAGGATCCATCTTTCACATCTCAATTTGAAGGCACATCATTTTCGGTTGAAGGTACACAATTGACACATAATGTTGTTGATGTTCATAATGTTGAGGTCACTCAACAGTTGAAAATAGCTTCTAGAATTGTTTACAGAAAGCCAAAATATTTGATTGATATTTATACTAACATTTTGCAACAAATTCCTGACAAGATTCCCAAGAGTACTTGTCAAAGATATGCTATCTGTATTTGGGGATTATTTTTAAAGAATTTAAATATGACAAGAAGATGTTAACTATTTGTTCAAATGATGAGAAATCTAAAATTTAGGCCCATCATGAAGATTATTGGGCTAAGAATGATGGATGAGTCAAGTGAAAAATCTATTGTAAAGAATATAATGATTGCTTATGAGAGTGTGGGTTCTACATCACACACAAAAGATAGTAATGTCACACGACATGTACTTACATCAACAATAGTAAGCACTCAAATGAAGAAATATCGACTCATTAGAAAGACAAGAAAATAATTTAAAATAAGTAGAAAGTCTCTAATGAGAGTTGTGGGAAGGCGTCAAACAGTGGAAGATCCAAATAACAATGAGTTATGGGCATTTTCTACTAGACTACCCTGGAAGGATAAATCAATTGTTAAAGCTTTAAAATCCATGATTGAAGACTTTTGGAAGAATAACACATGAGTATCTCCCAATCAATGAGATGTTGTAAGAATGAGGATTGGTAGTCGAATCTCCATTCCACATCTGAAACATTTTTTGGATTCAACTGAGACACAATTCTTTGCAAAATTTATACATACGTATCCTCAATTTAAAATTAGTCAAAGATATTTTGAAATAGCTAAACCTTTTTATGTGAAGATAAATCACACATGCACAACTTGTTGTTGTAGGGTAAATATTAAATTTTCTAGCCATTTTGATGTTTATAAGGATATATGTGTAGATTTGCATTCTAAGAATGTTTTGCAGGATTGTAACATAAATGAGCCACCTACATCTTCAAGGGAATTAATTACTATAATTTTATGTGAAAGAGCGGATGGTCAAAAATTTTACAAGCTCACATGCTTGAATGGTATATGCATAGATTGTGGTGGTTTGCAACATTTACCAATTTGTCAACATATGGAGAGTACACATGCAATTGGGAATAAAAAGTAGATTTTGAAAAATATAAGATAGTCACATATGCTCTAAAATATGGAAAGGAGGCTAAAAGATGTGATTTACTAATTGAAAAGATTCTAGTGTATCAGTTCATGAGTATTTTTTGTGACAAGATTGTGTATGAGTATGCAAGGCATACACATAGAGCTTGATGGTTGTATATGCAATTCAAGTTGTGCAAGGACACATTCCCACTTGATACCATTATTTTAGTTGTCGACATCACAAAGAACTACACTCTACAACCACAAAACAAGGTGCAAGAAAAGTAGATACCTCTCAAAAAGTTGCTATATTTGTTCATATAGCATTTATGCATTCACCTAACAGTACAGAGGAGATCAGGAAGATATTGAGGGAGTATCATTTTTAAATAAGTGATGATCGTTCGAATTCTAAAGAGTTTGTACATGGTTTCTTTCATCTATTTTATGGTGATTTGAGTAATAGGAGCATATCATATCATCGACACATCATATGGTTAGACAATTGTGCATCACAATTCAAGAATTATCGGATGTTTTATTAGTTGAGCAGGATGCATACAAACATTGGTATTCAATATATGTGGAATTTTACAGAGACCGGTCATGGAAAGGGAGAGAACGATGGTGTAGGTGCATGTATAAAAAGGGCCTTAGCATGAAAAGAATTAAAGTACAAAGAGCAAGCAACATTGTCAAACGTGAGATGTATCATCTAGTGGTGTAATGCTACAATGTGTCCAGGTAATGAAGGTGAGTCTACAATTTGTAGATTTTTTTGGTTGATGGATGAAATTAACATTGCAGCATACGAGGATTATTGTACATTAACAAGATCAAGTGAGCTACACTCTTTTAGAATCACTTAGGAAAGATCATGTATCATCCACACACAACATATGGCATGCTTTTGTTCATCATGCACAGATGAAGATTGGGATAGGTCTGAGTCAAAGGAATGGGTCGATGAATGGTCTACACAAGTTTTGAGCCCACTTGATTCCTATAGTCCCCCAGCAGCATTGTAACTGACACAAATGGAATCATCCATTGACTTTGACCATTTTTCTGATCTAGTGCAACCAGGTAAATTGTCAACTCACAAACAGTCTCAAATTTAGAACTTTATCATAAGTATCCGTTAAATTAATCTCCTCGTTATGCTTATATCATTGTAGACCATGATTTTGTTGTTATTGCACCTGAAGACAATGACGAAGGGATATATTATTATTTGTGTCATTGAGTTGAGGCCAGAAAGAAATTGGATCACTCATTTACAGATGATGAAGGATTAGAATACCCTATAGGAGCAGTGGTTGTAATTGGTACATGGCTTAGACATATTGTATGAAGAACCCTAGGTTGTGGTCATTTGACAATTAGGAGACACACAGGAAGATTCTTCATTATTCCAACCTTTTCATTGCATCAAATCTCTATTTGACCAAATATGAAGGAAAGCCACACAATAAAACTCTTTGGAAGGTTCATGAGTCAGACCACGAGGCAATACTTGAGACAATAAAGGGTAGGGAAGATCTAGCTGGTTCATTGGACTAAAAGTGAATCCAAAATGTTGTAATATCAAATTTAGTTGAATGTATGTTCATATAAAATGTATATTTGTAAAGGAATTAATTCCCTTGAATCCACCTTGGGTGGACTATAAAATTCTCATGCATTACCCCGTATGTAAAACGAGAAGTTTGTAAGATTTAATAACAAACTTTCTTTTCTATTTTTTGGGGGCAATACCAGAGGTTTTCTCTTAGCTCTTTCCTCCTCATGCTCCTAATGAGATAAGTTGTAAACATATTTTTCATTATTAATTAAAAAATATGTTCACAAAACAAATTCTAGAAATATATATTAAGCTTATTGTCATGTTTCATGCTAGCACATTCTTTGCATATATTTATTTATAAAAAAAAATTTAAACTATCAAAACCGCACATTCAAATCATTTAAAAATCAATAAAACCGCTCTTCATGGAATTGAACTATCTCTGCCAATAGCTCTGGAATGTCAAGTGAATGTAGGAACAAACCTATCATGCAGGTGAAGTGGCTCAAATGTTGCTGATCGATATGGAGCAAAGTGTCCTTTAAGATGCACTAGGCAACAAAATTGTTGATATTCAGGAGTCTACTTTTTGGAGTTCCCAAGGGGTATCAATGATTTATCAAGTTCTAGAGGACCATGTCATAGAGGCCTGTAATAACCTATCTCAGATTTTGGATATTCACTTCCATTTTCATTTGCCGACCAAATCTCGGTTGATGTAAAAACATGCAATGTTGTGCAGTTGAAAGTTGAGACATTGCATATCTTGAAAACCACTCATTGTGGCATCAAAATATCTCTCCCAAAAGCTCCAGAATACCAAATGAATACTAAGATCAGCCCTATCATAGAGGAAAAGAGGATTGAACGTTGTCGACCACTATGGAGCCAAGTGTCCCTCAAGGTGCACCAAGCAACAAAATTGCTGATATTGAGGAGTTTGTTTCTTGGAGCTCCTGAGGGTTATCAATGATCTCTCAAGTGATACAAGACTATGTCATGGAGGCCTAAAATAACCTATCTCAAATTTTTGATATTTGATTCATTTTCATTTTCTGACCCAATCTTGGTTAATGCAAAAACTTGAAATGTTGCGCAGTTGAAATCTGAGACATTGCATATCTTGAAAACCAATTATCATGGCATCAAACCATCTCTACCAATAGCTCTAGAATGTTGAGTGAATTCTAGGAATGAACCTGTTATGGAGGCAAAGAGGCTCGAACGTTACCGACTGATATAGAGCCAAGTGTCCCTCAAGGTGCACCAGGCAACAAAATCGCTGATATTCTAGAGTCTATTTCTCAAGCTCTTGAGGGGTATCGACGATACATCAAGTGCTACAAGACTGTATCATAGAGGCCTATAATAACCTATCTCAGATTGTGGAGATTCACTTTCATTTTCATTTACCGACCTAATCTTGGTTGATGCAAAAACTTGTAATGTTGCGCAATTGAAAGCTAAGACATTGCATATCTTGAAAACCAATCATCGTGGCATCAAACCCTATCTACCAAAAGCTTCAAAATTCTAGGTGAATTATAGGAATGACCCTTTCATAGAGGCAAAGAGGCTCAAGCATTTCCGACCACTATGGAGCCAAGTGTCCCTCAAGGTGCACTAGGCAATAAAATTGTTGATATTCAGGAGTCCATTTCTCAAAGCTCCTAATGGGCATCGATAATCTATCAAGTGCTACAAGACCATGTCATGGAGGCCTATAATAACCTATATTGTATTTTGGATATTTTCTTCCATTTTCATTTTCTGACCCAATCTTGGTTGATGCAAAAACTTACAATGTTGCGCATTTGAAAGGTGACACATTGCATATCTTGAAAACCGCTCATCGTGGCATCAAACCGTCTTTTCCAATAGCTTTAGAATGTCATTTGAATGTTACCCTATCATAGAGGCAAATAGGCTCAAATTTTTTTGACGGCTATGGAGCCAAGTGTCCCTCAAGGTGTAGCAGGCAATAAAATTACCGATATTTAGGAGTCCATTTCTCGGATCTCCCAAGGGGTATCAAAAATCCATCAAGTGTTGGAGGACCATATCACAGAGGCCTGTGATAACCTATTTCATATTTTAGATATTTTCTTCTATTTTCATTTGCAAACCCAATCTTGGTTGATGCAAAAACTTGCACTGTTGCGCAGTTGAAAGCTGATACATTGCATATCTTGAAAAATGCTTATCGTGGCATCAAACCGTTTATGCCAAAAAATCTATAATTTTGGGTGAATGCTAGGAATGAACCTATCATGGGGGTGAAGAGGCTCAAACATTTTCGACCGCTATGGAGCCAAGTGTCCCTCAAGGTGCACCCGACAATAAAATTGCCAATATTTAGGAATCATTTTATCAGAGCTCCCAAGGGGTATCAACGATCCATCAAGTGCTACTAGACCATGTCATGGGGGCCTATGATAAGTTATCACAAATTTTAGAGATTCACTTCCATTTACATTTGCCGACCCAATCTTAGTTGATGTAAAAATTTACAATGTTGCGCAGTTGAAAGCTTAGACATTATATATCTTGAAAATTGCTTGTCATGGCATGAAACTATCTCCCCCAATAGCTCTGAAATTCCAGGTGAATTCTAGGAATGACCCTGTCATGGAGGCAAAGAGGCTCAAACATTGTTGATCGCTATGGAGCCAAGTGTCCCTCAAGGTGCACTAGGCAACAAAATTATCAATATTCGGGAGTCTATTTCTTGAAGCTCCTAAGGGCTATCAATGATCTGTCAAGTTATCTAGGACCATTTCATGGAGGTCTACAATAACCTATCTCAAATTTTGGATATTCACTTCTATTTTTATTTTTTTACCCAATCTCAGTTGATGCAAAAACCTGCAATGTTGCATAGTTGAAAGCTGACACATTTCATATCTTGAAAATCACTCCTCATGACATCAAACTATCTCTGCCAATAGCTCCAGAACACTGGGTGAATGCTAGGAATGACCTTTTTACAGAGGTAAAGAGGCTCAAACTTTTTCTACCGCTATGGAGCCAAGTGTCCCTCAAGGTGCACCAGGCAACAAAATTGATTATATTTAAGAGTCTGTTTCTTAGAGCTCCCGATGGGTATCAACAAGCCATCAAGTGCTATAGGAGTGTGTCATGAAGGCCTACGATAACCTATCTTGAATTTTGGAGATTCACTTCCATTTTCATTTTTTGACCCAATCCTGGTTGATGTAAAAACTTGAAATGTTGTGCAGTTAAAACTGACACATTACATATCTTGCAAACCGCTAGTTGTGGAACCAAACCATCTCTGCCAACAATTCTAGAATTCTAGGTGAATACTAGGAATGACCCTATCATGGAGGCAAAGAAGATCCAAAATTGTCGACCGCTATGGAGCCAAGTGTCTCTCAAAATGCACCAGGCAACAAAATTGGCGATATTCAGGGGTCCGTTAGTCAGAGCTCCCAAGGGGTATCGACCATCCATCAAGTGCTATAGGGTCATGTCAAAGAGACATGCTATAATCTATCTCATATTTTGGAGATTCACTTCTATTTTCATTTTCTGACCCAATCTCGGTTGATACAAAAACTTGCAATGTTGCACAGTTGAAAGCTGAAACATTATATATCTTGAAAACCGCTTGTCATGGCATCAAACTGTCTCTGCCAAAAGCTCTAGAATGCTGGGTGAATTTCTATGAACAACTCTTTCATGGAGGCTAAGAGGCTTGAATGTTTCCATCCCCTATGGAGCCAAGTATCCCTCAAGGTGCACCAGGTAAGAAAATAGCTGATATTCAGGAGTCTATTTCTTGGAGCTCCCGAGGGGTATCGACGAGCCATCAAGTGCTATAGGACCATGTCACAGGGTCCTACAATATTCTATCTTAGATTTTTGAGATTCATTTCCATTTTCATTTTTTGACCCAATCTTGGTTGATGCAAAAACTTGCAATGTTGCGCAGTTGAAAGCTGACACATTGCATATCTTGAAAACCACTCATCATGGCATCAAACTGTCTCTACTAATAGCTCTGGAATGTTGGGTGAATGATAGGAATGACCCTTTTATGGAGGTGGAGAGGCTTGAACATTGCCGACTGCTATGGAGCCAAGTGTCCCTCAAGGTGCACCGGGAAACAAAATTGCCGATATTTAGAAGTCTATTTCTCAGAGCTCACGAGGGGTATCGAAAAGACATCAAGTGCTACAAGACCATGTTACAGAGGTCTGTGATGATGTGTCTCAAATTTCATATATTCACTTCCATTTTCATTTTCCTACTCAATCTTGGTTGATGCAAAAACTTGCAATGTTGTGTAGTTGAAAGATGAAACATTGCATATCTTGAAAACCACTTGTCTTGATATCGAACCGTCTCCTCTAACACCTTCAATTTGACGTATAAATTCTAGGAATGACCTTTTTATGCTTCACAAATCATCAAACATTCGGGACCATAATGTACTAGTGCATCTCTTAACGTTCTTGTAGTGCCCTAAATAGGTCTAGGTGGTCAAAATACTCCAATAGGACTAAAATTGTGTAGGATTGATATTTTTGATCTTATATGAACTATTATCATTTCATTAAGGTGTTGGAATGAAAATTACGAGTCTAGGTTTATGAAGTGAAACATGCATATTCTCATTAAGTATGAATCATTCAGTAACAATATACATAGATACACATGCAAACATAAATATAAGACATAAGCAATTTACAAAGCATAAGACATCCACATAAACATAAATTAGTCTACATCAATACACATGATATATTCATAGAGCATGAAGAAAAATATATATGTCCAATAAAGTTGAAATGGCACCGTGAAAGCCAAATAGATATATAACATGTCACTTATACAATATACAAAAAAAATGTCCATTAATGCCATATTGGTGTACAATGATTATCCCTAATCTAGTCATTTCCTAGAAGGGGAAGAAAACAAATCCTAGGCTATCTTCGATCATCGCGTCGAGGGAGATGCAGTACACTTCTGAGTGCACTCACTAGTCCTTCTGTCTAGACTCTTCTGCAGTTTGAGCTGATAAAATTACAAGTATAAACATCAATAACTAATATACATAGGAATTTAATTATAGGATTGCATAAAATAGAATATTTTCTTACCGCTTCCAAATAGTCGCTATGTACATCCACTGAAGAGGCACACTCACAATCTGGAGTAATCAGTCCCTACAACAATGATCAAAATAATATTTAAAATACATACATGAATATCATTAAAAATTTCAATACAAACTATTAAAATAAAAATTCTAATTAAGTAATCTCTTTAGTACCTCGGTCAATGCGTCATAACTAGCTATAGCTGTAGCTACGCCACGATTCAAACTATCGTGAACAAAAGGAGGAGTCTCTGATGTCAATAACTGAAAATGAAACAACAAGAGTATTATGTAGTTATCAAGAATACCTATAATATTTTACAACCCCACTAATTAATAAATGATACCTCTGTGAAGGTGCCACCACATCCTTCAGTATGTGGTGTTGATGTCGTAGCTCTAGCATTAAACTAGTGCACATGTATGGTAATTTATAAGATAACCATTAATACAAGAACAAACCACTGACTTGTTAATTATAATGCATTATTACATATATATCTATGGACTAAATAATTTTGTCCCAAAGCCAGGTGAACAAATGTGATCATTGCTCTAACAACTTAGACTTTGGATTTTGATCATAATTTGTCTACTAATTTAGATATTCATCCATTTATTAATTAAATATAATCAAGTAAATCAAATTAACATGCAAATAAACATACCTTGAAATGAAATATGAACGAGGCCCTTTGTTGTCTAATGTCAATGTCGATGGTCCAGTAGTGAACTAATGTACATGCACAATAAGTTATGAGACAAACATCCATATAATTATAGAATAATCAAATGTATACTTTCAAAATGTTTTATTCGATACATACTTGTGGATTTGATGACATAGTGTATAAGGGGTCTGGGGGATCATTGCCACTGCAACCAACACTCTTTCCCTGAATTTTCATCAGAAATAATAGATACAAATTTAATTAAATTCATTCATTTAAAAATGAAATATGATAAAATAAATTTAATGAACTTGAAAATATTTATCTGTGTATCAATACCAAATGTTGCATTGAGAAAATCATCATTCATCAGCCCATCATCATCTTCCTTTCTCTCGGCAATACCAAATGTGCACAGTGATCCACAAGAATGACAAAAATGACCCCTCGCAGATAGACCATGGTCACCCTCGACTAGAGGAGTGGCACACTGAATGAAAGTCTGTGTCAGAGCACTAATTGTGCCTAGTGTGTCCACCTCCACATGTTCCTTCACATTGGAAGGAATACTAACATGATGCACCTATGGCTTGCCATTGGGCAACATAGGTGCATTAGGGTCACGACGTGCCATAGGTCTATCAAATGATGACCCCCCCACCTCTACTCTGAGACTCTAGAAAGTCAAAATAATTTGGCACTTCCTTTAGGACAAACTCACAATAGATTTTCCTCAGGAAATAGATAGGAACTTCATGATTGTTACAGGGAGGGTAATCAAAGACCATCCACCATCTGTCCCAAAATTTTGGTTTTATATCTTCATTAAAGCACCAATGAATTGGGATCATCCTTGTTGTAGGTTTAAGAGTTTCAGTTTCTCTTGGCTTTTTAAAGAGTTTGCAAATGTCAGCTTTTGTGATTTCTTTCTTTTTTATGTCCTCATATGATAATTTATTTGCATAATATTATTTTTGTTCTTCTCTTTTGTCATGCAATAAATTTAGTTTCCCACTAACTAAACCTACATGGGTCAAGATTAATTCTAATGATTTTGAAAGTGTTGCTCTTCTAATATTTGTACCAATAGAATCTTTTAACCTCCTAATTAAAGATTATATTTATGTTTTCCCTCTTTCTATTTGGTTTATCAAGTTTGCATGTGTTCCAAAAGGAGGTTTCTTGATTGGTGAAGGCAGTTGGGGTTCATTTTCTTGGTTATTTTCAGCATCAATTTGTTTATGAGGAGAAAATGGAGGGTTTGGCTGAGCATTTTCTATGGGGAGATCATTCCTTACTAGAAATTAAAAGTAAATCTATTTTAAAAGTCTAATTAAACATAAAATTTAAGACAAGAAACTTTGACAATCTAATTTGATTGAAAACTAAAAATTAAAACTAAATTTAAATACAAATAACATACATGGTTGTAGAATCACTTACCTCTTCTTCTAGTTCAACCTTGATGATGTCATGGAGCCAATTTTTTCTTCAGTTTGATGTATCAAACCCCACAATGAATCACATATGCGCTGTTATGGAGAGAAAATGAGAAAGCCGCGAGTTTGGGCAAAGAAAATGAGCCACAAAAGTGGCTGCCAAAACTTTATATAAAATCTAATAGGGTGTACGCCCTATGGTTTAAATTTCCCAAGCCATAGGGAGGCATGGGCTATATGGTGTGTGCCCTACGAATTTGGCAATCTAAGCCATAGGGTGTACGCCCTATGTGCGTATGGGGACCAAAAAGGTATTTGGAACCTTTTTGGTCCCCCATCTTGGTGCATATACCCTCTTCTTCTTCTTCTTCTTCTTCTTCTTCTTCTTCTTTAGATCTTTATGGATGAATGAGGGCTTGAGACCAATTGGAGAAGTTACGGATTGGAAATAAATTTCATTTGCAATTGGTTTGGGCTCTTGAAGAATTAAGGCTACACCAATCTATAGATGGCATTGATATTTTCATGGTGCAAAAGGTTTAAGGCTATATGTTTTACACTGGAAATGAGTCCTAAATGCATTTGGAAACACATTGTTTTGATACTATGTGGGATTTATAGGTGAATGATTGAACACACATTTGGACAAACAAACCATAATTTATTTAAATCAAATACTTTACTACTTTGAACACATTCAACAAAGCCTTATATTTTATTGTACAAGAATTTATAAGACATCTTATCTAACACATTTGAAACAAAGCCTTGAGAATTTTTTGTCAAATATTTGCATTCTTGCATGTATTTAATCATTATACATGTTTGAATGTACACACCACCTTCATGAAAAATCATTGTATATCATTGATACAACATATTATGAATAAATATATCAATGTTATCAAAAGTCTTAGATATAGAATTTCTCAAAATCTTAGATAAACAACTATGTATCAAAATTTTAAGTGTCATTTCCGCTCCTAAAGTGTATAAGTTTAACACATGGTACTTGATGACATCTACATTTCAATCCTTGCATTCATAAGGAACAAGAAAAAAATATGTTTATAGCTTGCCAAAAATATTATGTATGTATAAGTAACTAAACGAGCCAAAGAACATGACTAGCCAATGCATAGTGAAGTTTACCATCATAAAAGTTTAGGGCTAATCAAATGCACACCTCAATCTCCTATATCTATCAAAGATGTATCCAACTACACTTACAATTCACATACAAAACCAAGTTTTTTGGCTCAAACAAATAAAGTAGAAAACTACAATGAACATGTATTGAACATAACCATAATGAACATGGAAAACCTTGCAGTGAATTGTACTTACCTGCTGAAGTGTGCCTGAAGGTTCATCTCTCTAGTTGAGGGTATTCAATATTGCTTCATGATCAACATTACTAATAGTCCAAAGTTACTTTGTCTTTGGTTTTCCTTGATGTTTTAATAACTTAACATTGGCTACTATAACAAGGTGTGAATATATGAGAATGGTTTTGTGCTTCTCGCAGTCTTCAAACATGGGAATACCATTATTTCTAATCATGTATGTGTGCAACCATGTTCTTACAACAATATGTGATCCTATTGTATTTGTGAACATATCATCATCTGTCATCGGTTGTGCAAGTTTATGCTTTCCTCATACACAATGTGTTAACTAGTAATTTGATCTCTCATCATTCCCCTGTGGTGCAACCAATGGAAAAACATGTTTTGGTTGTAGAAGATCTGAAATATATTTGTAGTCAAGTGAACAATCCATGTCATCATTTATTATAGAGAGTGTGAAAGATAAAGGAGTTAGATAATGTGGAACCCATGTATCGACCCACTCACTTGACTCACATTGATCCCAATCATACTGAAGACACCTCGGAGAAAAACAAGCCAACTCTCATTTCAAAATGGTCCATGTACTAGAGTCTAAGCTTCAAAATGAATGCATCTTTGAAGAATCTTTCACAGTTTGACAATCCAACCTATCTCCTATTGTGCCCAACTCAACCAACCAAAAGAATATGTGCATCGCTGAATCAAGAGTCCCCATGTGACAATGTTGAAGTACACCAATCAATAATAGAATGAGCATCAAGGAGTTCTACACTTGAAATCCTTAATTTCTCCTTAACTAGAGCTCTATTTACACATGCACCTGTTCCATCATGCTCCATTTTCCATGACCAACCTAAAAAAAAATCCAAATATGAGGTACACCTCTCTCTAGATGCATTCTACATAACCAATAAAATATACGATCATTTTTGAATTGCCCTGTGCAATTATCTAACCAAATGAGATTACTATCAATAGCAATATCATTTTCCTACACACACTCAAAATAATTCTCAAATTAATGTTGGACATACTCGTGAGAGTGAGATCTATCACCACTCATATAAAAAAGGTATTCTTTGTTGGAGATTTGATTCTGGACAGTTGATTGATTGTATGTTTGTCATTGATGACAATATATAATACCAGCAGCACTTCTGTATGCACTTATCCATATGATGACATGAAGAATTACGTGGATAGATACATGTTTTTGACATGTTTATTATGCTATGTTCATACATGCAGACCCAGATATGAAGTTTCAGTAAAGATATGTAATTCTGTTATTGACGGTTACAGTTCTGGAGGATTAACGGTTTAAGGCCGACGTATGTAACATGTTCTTGAGTTGCACCTATATTCTGGATATGTGTGTGTATATTCATGATTAGTTATGTGTTGTTGATATTTTTCTAAAGGCACAAGACATGTTTCAAGAAGATTACAAAGTTATGATTAAATTGATGAAGTTGACTTAGTGAAGCGACGCGTCTATTCAACATTGACTTGCGTGGTTGTAATTATGCTTGCGCACTTAATAGAGCCGACAAGGATGTTATGAAGAGTCACCTAACAGGTCCCATTATCTCATATTTGGTGCATGTATTTATACAAGGTCATTTGTGATCAGAAGAGTTGCGAAAGCCAGAGATTGACAAGCAAAGCAGAGTGTTGATACAACAGAGCTATATTTATCATATGTTGATAATATAGATGTTTATGTTGAATAATTCAAAATATAGAGGAGATTTTTATATTTCTTTACATGAGGTTAAAGCATCAGCACCAAAAAGGAACTGATCAGACAAGCAGTGTCAAAGAAATAGTTCATTTCATTGGTATAGTGTGTATCAATTATCCAGAAGGTTGTAGCCTTCACTTCTTGGATAGTGAGTCCTTTGGATAGTGAGTCCACCACCCCTAATAGGGTTATTTTAAAAGACTCCTAACAAGGTCTGACCCTTAACCAGGTCAACTATACTACTGCATTGTATTGTACAACTCCTAACAGGGTTGAAGAATATTTTAACAGTGATTACTATAAATAGTATAGTTATTTGTGGGTGCTAATTCCCACTGGGGTTTTTACCATTTGGTTTCCCCATAACCAAATTGATGTGTTGTGTAATGTGTTATCTAATTGTGTATTAAGTTCATATCATTTTTGATTAATAAGTAGAAAATATTTAAAGTTGCTGATAACTAATTCACCCCCGCCCCTCTCAGTTATCTCTGAAGTATTCTAACAATTGGTATCAGAGCCAAGTGCCTTGGAGAGAAAGCCTAATAGCTTAAGGTAGATCAGATGGAATACTTTAGAAAAGAGAGTCCTAAGTTCAATGGAGAGAACTATCTGGATTGGAAGAACAAAATGATAACACATCTACAATGTGTTGTCTTTGAGATCTTTGAGATTGCTACACAAGAAGTTGTAATTCCATCTCTAAAAGACCTTGTAAATGATGATGCTACTAATAGACAAAAGGAAACATTTACCAATAATACAATTTCCAAGGAAGCCCTAATCAACACCCTATTTGACAGTGAATTTTTTGAGATCAAGAAGATTGATAAATCATATATCATATGGAAGTATTTAGAAGACATGTTTGAAGGAGATGTTCACACAAAGAATGCACGTAGGAAGACATGGAAGAAGAAATACAATAGTCTTGAGATGTTACCTGAAGAGAACATTAGATCTTATAATCAGAAACAATGGAGGAGAAATTTTAGAAGAAGATATAATGAATAAGTTGTTAACTACTCTGACATCAGACTATGATAAAAAGATCAGTATTTTAGAGGAAACCATGCAATTCTCACAAGAATTCAAGAGAGAGACTTTGATCAAAAAAATATCTGCATTTGAGATATCAAGATTGAAGACTGAACCTATGAATGAAATAGACTTCAAAGCTTCAATCCACGGTAAGAAATCCTCACACATCTCTAGTCATAATGAGAATGAAGAAACTGATGAAGAGCTAGAAGAAATAATTTCCATGATTGCTAAGAGAGAAAAGAAGGGATAAGGAAAGTATGAAGGACAACTTCCATTTAAGTGTTTTTCATGTAACAAGATTGCTCACTTTACATCTAAATGTCCCACAAGAGTTAAGAAGTTTAGATCTGATTACAAACCTAAATATAGAAAGGAATGTTACCATGCTGAAGAAGGTGTAACTGATGAAGATTCAGGAGAAGATGAAATTTGATTTGTTTCCCTTGAAGACATGGAAAAGTTGCTCAAAGATATGGACATTATAGATAAAGAAGAAGATCATGAATTAGCCTTAATTTCCAAAGTAGATGTCAAAACTGATTGGATCATTGACAGTGGATGCTCACATCACATGAAAGTTAACAAAGATAGATATGTTCATCTAGAAAAATACAAAGGTGGTATGGTTAGATTTGGAGATAACACTCCTAAACCTATCATAGGCAGATGTTCCATCACCTTGGATGGAAAGAATAAGATAGATGATGTTCTATATGTTGATGGATTACATCATAACTTGCTGAGTGTTGGACAACTACTTAACAAAGGCTATCATTTGGAGTTCAAAGACAACAAGTGCATCATTAGAAACAAGGATGGAGACATGATTGCATCAGGATCTAAAACAAAAGGTAATGTTTTTCAGCTTAATTCTGATGTAAGTTGTTTTGTTGAAAAAGTAGATGATAGTTGGTTATGGCACAAGAGACCATGTCATATCAACTTTGATAATATAGTAAAGATCAGTAATGTCAAGACATTTAGAGACCTACCAAGCATTGCAAGATAAGTTGATACAATTTGCAGGAAATGTGTTATGGGTAAACATGTAAGGAGTTCCTTCAGAAGAAAGCGGACTTTAGCTGAAAACAAGTTGGACTTAGTGCATACAGATTTATGCAGTCCTACTCAAACAAGATCATACTATGGTGAAAGGTACTTTATTTTGTTTGTTGATGACTTTTCTAGAATGATGTGGGTTGCATTCTTAAAATAGAAGTCAGAAGCCTTTGAGAAGTTCAAAATATTCAAAGCTAAGGTTGAGAATGAATCTGGACTAAAACTAAAATGCTTAAGATCAGATAGAGGAGGATAATTCACCTCTGACCAGTTTTATGACTACTGTGAAGAACATGGAATAAAAAGATAGTTGAGCGCCCCTAGAACACCTCTGCAAAATGGAATTGCAGAAAGGAGAAATAGGATTATACTTGATACAGGGCGCACCATGATGATTGAAGGAAAAGTGGCACACACCTATTGGAGAGATGTAGTGAACATAGCAGTGTACACTATCAGCAGAACACAATTGAGACCAGGTGTGGACAAGACACTCTATGAACTTTGGTTTGGTAATGTACCTACAGTAAAATATTTTAGAATATTTGGCAGCAAGTGCTACATCAAGAGAGATGACAGTTTTGGCAAGTTTGATGCTAGAAGTGATGAAGGTATTTTTCTTGGTTACTCTACTAAAAGAAAAGCTTACAGATGTTTCAATTTGAGATTAAAGAAGATAATTGAAAGCATGCATGTTAAGATTGATGAGAAGTTTATGATTCAAGAGAGGTACTATGAATATGCACCCTTGATTGAAGAAGAACCCAGACCTAACAGTAAAGATACTATGATTGAAGAAATGTTTGATTGCATTGATGTCTCATGCAATGACCTTAAATCATGCAATGAAGAACCACATATTACAGAGGAAGAAGTCACACCTAAGGTTCCTAAATTTACATCCAGATACCACTCTAAAAATGACATCATTGGAGATCAGAGTAGCAAAGGTTTGACCAGATCAAAAGCAAAGAGCTTAATAGTGGATGAAGAGGTATGTTTACTTTCTCAGATTGAACCTTTGAGTATTGAAGATGCTTGTAATGATTCTGATTGGAAGGATGCAATGAAAGAAGAATTAGATCAGATAATTAAGAATGACAAATGGGAATTGGTTCCTAGACCTAGTGATAAAAATATGATTGGAACAAAGTGGATTTTCAGAAACAAAATGAATGAAGAAGGTATAGTAATAAGAAACAAAGAAAGATTGGTATGTAAAGGATATGTGCAAAGAGAAGGGATAGATTATACTGATACATTTTCCCCTGTGAGTAGACTGGAAGCCATAAAACTATTTATAGCATATGCAACAGTAAAAGATTTTAAAGTTTATCAAATGGATGTTAAATCAGCCTTTTTGAATGGTGACTTAAAGGAAGAAGTCTACATAGAATAGCCTGAAGGATTTAACCTTTCAGATATACCAGACATGGTATGCAAATTGAAGAAAGCACTTTATGGACTTAAACAGGCCCCAAGAGCTTGGTATGAGAGACTAGATGGTTATCTCACCAAGATTGGATTCAAGAAAGGAGCAGAAGATTACAACTTGTTCACAAGACAAAGACTTGATGGATTACTATTAGTTACCATATTTGTTGATGACATTATCTTTGGAGGAAATGACAAGCTTAGTAAAAAAAATTCAAAAGAAATGCAGGATGAATTTGAGATGAGCATGATTGGTCCTATAAAATACTTTTTGGGACTGAATGTAAAATAGACAGAAAAAGGAATATTCATTAATCAGTCAAAATATGTGAAAGAAATATTGAAGACATTCAAAATGGAGGATTGCAAGCCAGTATCCACTCCTATGATCACAGGAAGTAAACTTTCAAAAAATGATGACTCCATAGCAGTTGATAAAATATTGTACAAATCTATGATTGGAAAGCTTATTTATCTAACTCAATCAAGACCTGACATATCTAATGAAGTTGGCATTGTTGGAATATTTGTAGCTGAACCCAACAATAATCACCTAATGGAAATCAAGAGGATATTCATATATCTTAAGGGAACTATGGACTATGGTTTATGGTATCCAAAATCAGAGAACACACAACTTCATGTGTATACTGATGCAGATTGGGTAGGATGCATTGATGACAGAAAGAGAACTTTAGGGGGAGCATTATTTCTTGGAGAAAGGTTGGTATCTTGGACAATCAAGAAACAAAATTGTATTTCTCAGTCAACGAAAGAGGCAGAATATGTTGCAGCAGCACTGAATTGTACAACCATTGTTTGGATCAAGAAGATGGTTAAAGACTTTGGTATTCAAGTTGACTATCCTATTGCTATTCATTGTGACAATACCAGTACAATTAACATGTCTAAGAACCCTATGATGCACATAAAGACAAAACACATAGAGATCAAGTATCATTTTCTGAGAGAAAAAGTTGCAGACAAGGAAGTGACATTGGACTATGTAAGCACACAAGATTAGTTGGCAGACATTTTCACAAAATTTTTAGCAAAGGATACTTTTGAGTATCTGAGGGAGAATTCGGGAGTCATTCCCTCTCCTAACTCTGATTAGAGAAACCAGCAAGTACATTAGTCCTGTGTGACTGATGAATGGTTGACTACTCTACTTCTGGAGTAGTTCCTGAGCTTAGTAGTTTATAGCGCCATTTGCCATTGATGTCAATGGGGGAGTATGTACCAGTAAAAAAAGGACAAACAAGGAACACATACAAGGAGCCTATACTATGGGGGAGTAAAGGAACACAGTAGGGAAGTATGAAAATGGGGGAGTATTCAAAGAATACACAGTACATGAAACTGTAGTAGTGTAGATGAATCTTTGTTGAGGATATTGAGAATATTCTATTAGAAAGAAGACACCATGAACAAAATTTGTTTTTATATCATATGTTGCCATCAATGCCAAAGGGGGAGATTGTTGGAGATTTGATTCTGGACAGTTGATTGATTGTATGTCTATCATTGATGACAACATATAATACCAGCATCACTTCTGTATGTACTTATCGATATGATGACATGAAGACTTGTGTGGATAGATACATGTTGTTGACATGTTTATTATGCTATGTTCATACACGTAGACCCAGATATGAAGTTTTAGTAAAGATATGTAATTCTATTATTGACGATTACAGTTTTGGAGGATTAACGGTTTAAGGCTGACGTATGTAATGTGTTCTTGAGTTGTGCCTATCTTCCAGATATGCGTGTGTATATTCATGATTAGTTATGTTTTTTTATATTGTTCTAAAGGTGCAAGATGTGTTTTAAGAAGATTACAAAATTATGATTAAATTGATGAAGTCGACTTAGTGAAGCGACACATCTGTTCAACATTGACTTGCGCAGTTGTAATTATGCTTGTGCGCTTAGTAGAGCTAACAAGGATGTTATGAAGAGTCTTCTAATAGGTCCCATGATCTCATATTTGGTGTATGTATTTATACAAGGTCATTTGTGATAAGAAGAGTTGCAAAAGCTAGAGATTGACAAGCAGAGCAGAGTGTTGATGCAACAGAGCTAAATATATCATATGTTGATAATATAGATGTTTATATTGAAACATTCAGAATACAGAGGAGATTTTATATTGCTTTATATGAGGTTAAAGCATCGGTGCACAAAAGGAACTGATTAGACAAGCAGTGTCAAAGCAACAGTTCATTTCATTGGTACAGTGTGTATCAATTATCCAGAAGGTTGTAGCCTTCACTTCTTGGACAGTGAGTCCTTTGGATAGTGTGTCCACCACCCCTAACAGCATTATTGTAAAAGACTCCTAATAGGGTTTGACCCTTAACCAGGTCAACTATACTACTGCATTGTATTGTACAACTCCTAACAGGGTTGAAGAATCTTTTAACAGGGATTACTATAAACAATATAGTTCTTTGTGGGTACTAATTCCCACCGGGGTTTTTACCATTTGGTTTCCCCATAACCAAATTGATGTGCCGTGTAATGTGTTATCTGATTGTGTATTAAGTTCATATCATTCTGGATTAATAAGTAGAAAATATTTAAAGTTACTAATAACTGATTCACCCCCCCTCTCAATTATCTCTGAAGTATTCTAATAGTTAATTTAGATGCTTCATTATTATTCATTTTCCATATCCTCATTCTTCTATCTCTTTCACTATTTGGATTTCCTCGGGGGTCATAACCCTCATTTCCTTTCACTTCTAACATTGTTTAGATCCCATGACTAAAAATTGGAATTAATTATAACAAATATTTCCAATAATTGAGTCCTTCCAAAATAATCCAAGATGCTCCCAATGATTGATTCCTTCTCGTTTTGAATAGAATATAACATCAACAAGACAAGAAGCATAAAAAATCTGTAGAATTGATCGTTGGTACTAAAAGTAAATGTGATGCTGGAATAGAATTTTGTAGTAAATTTTTTTTATAAGGTTAAAAAGGAATGTTGCCCTATTTTCTAAATGTTGCCATGTTCTAATTTTCTATACATTGCAAATTTGAATTTCAAAATGGGGTCATGTTTCATGAACAAGGTCACATTCGTGAAATGTGATCTTGTTTCATAAATTTTTAAATCTTTCCCCTGTATTTTCTTCAGGTTTAGCTTTGGGAAAAATCTTGGTTAACTGAACCCCAACATTAGATCTAATTTGACCTAAAACTTGGAGGTCATCTCAGTATGCAAACAAATTACATACTTTGGCCAAGTATCAGAATGATTTTTTGGTAAAATATTTTGAAAAAAAAAACCCATTATTGATGAGACTATGTAGATTCCAAATTTATAATTTAATTTAATTTTTTTTTTCTATTTTCAGTCAATTTTGATTGAAGTGGGTGTTGAAGCTTGAGTTGACAGACTTTCTTCTTATTTAATAACTTTTTTATTTTTAGGTTTATTGAGAAAATGTATGAAATCAAACAATAGATAGTTTTATACACTTTAATTTTTTTTTAATGATAAGTTTAGGTCAACTTATATTTGTCATACATGAGAGGTTTTAAACACAATAATTACGCCCAATAAAATAATCAAAAAATTTAAAAATATTTTCATGAATATTGTGTTACAAAATATTCCTTAAAACAATTTAGAGAAATAGTTTCATTTAGGTTAAAACATGATTGCCATACACAAGCATAGTATGGTCCTAGAAAAATGAGTTTTAAAATGTGGGTTTTAGAAAATCCTATTGAAAATAGAATTGTATCTTATGGGTATTCAACTAAATTACATATTTCGAATGTCGACTTTGAATGCTAAAATTTCTATCAGTGATAGTTTTTGAGATTCAATCTTTAATTTATTCAAATATTTAGGTCAAATAGGATAAATATGAAAAATCAAGAAAAATAGTTCCACTTTGTGGCTAGAAACTAGAATCAACTTCTTGTTGGCACCCTTTTAGTTCATATCTCTATGATATGATATGCGTGCTAAATTGGGGGAAAAATATAATGTCGCAAATTTGGACTCTGGTGTAATTTTCCATTTAGAAATGCCCATACCGTATCCTAAAGACACAAAATTTAATGTCACCCTTCATACCTACTCATCTTAACCTCGTCACCACCCATTTACAATCTTTCCTACGTGGCCTTGACAACACTAGATGTGTGCGCATGGTGGAGAGGTCCACAAACCATGCACTCATTTGTGAATCGACATATGTGCGTAGTATCATTGGAGTATTACTATTTCCCACTCTACAGTTGTAATGCTTGATTCAACAAGCCACTAAGGCCAATCTTCAAATTTGGCCATTATAATCCCATTTTTGGAACTTCATTGGGTCTTATGGATGATTTTGGCACTCTCCTTGATTTTTATACACATCATTTTCACTTGGTTATTGAATCTTACTCTCACATTTTTTTCTTATCCATTACATTGGCAACATGTTGGCTCTTCCATCTTCCTCACTTGGATTCCACTTTGTTAAGGGGAGTCTCTACACTTTGCATCATTTATGTTTATAAAACCTATCATAAGTTCTTGTTTTTTTCTAGTATTTATTTATTGCATCTATCATTTTCATATGGTTATCTATCATTTTTATTCCATCTAATCAGATGCTATGAGAAGGAAATATTGGAATTGGTATCTTACTAAGGTAGGTCCCCAAACAGTCACCCAACATATTTCATTATTTTCACACATACAATATTTTTGGAGAAGAAATCTTAGATAATCAACTTCATCAAGAGGCACTTCTAGATTAACCTATTTCCTCTACTTTGTTATTCATGGTTTAATCATTATTTTTACCATACTTTCTCATAGTATTTTATTTATTTAGACGTGTATTATTATTTTTAGGCATTCTATTATTTTCCCTCATTTCTTTTTATCATCTTCATACTCTATCTATATGAGATGTATGCGCACCGCACTGGCATTTTGTACCCACATTGTAGTCCTTGACTCTCACATGCAGTTGAGGAAATGAGCTTGGTTCTTTTTCTTTATAGTTATCTCATTTGGTTTCTATAAGATGAATATTTTAATCACTTAGTATCTTAAATTTGTTTACATTTCTCTATACTTAATTAAAGAATTAGTATAAGTGAGGTGGCATAAGGGAGAGTTCATCCCTTAAAATTTTAATTTATCTCAAAGTGAGTGAACTTTTCCTTCTTCACGGTCAATATGTGATACAACAAAAAATGTGTGATTGCAAGGGATTCCTCATTTACCTTATGTTGGTGCCCAAAAATGATGGATCACTTTTGGCCAACTGATAGGTATAATGGTGATGCACCACTTGATACCTTTGCAATTTTGGCTTAATCAAGCCAAGGCTGGTAGGCCTGATTTTACTTTGAACTATCAAATTTTCTATGTCGAACCACTACATACACAAAACAAAGTTCCTCCAAAGGTGGTGAATTATCCTTTGAGGAAAGCAACAAATCTCATTATAATATCTACTTTATAAAGCTTGACTAAAATGGATTATACTAAGGACTGAAAAGTAATTCTTTTGAAATAATAATTAAATAATCTACAAACTATAAAGTATGAACCAAATGACAATTTCTAAATAATGATTAGATTAGTTCCTTCTAAATACTTGAGCTATAGAGTCAAAAAATTCTCAATCCTACATAAAATCGGAGATAGTTTTAAAAACTTGCTTTTAATAAAGCGAGACTATCACTTCACAGGATTCCACTTGACTTATAATTCAAATCAATCTATATAGCTAATCTTATCAAATTTAATTCAAATTAAGAGACCGATAAAAACAAGAGAAGATACGCAGATCTTTCAATTGATATTTAAACTATATATATTAATTTTGAATTATGATACTCAGGGAATTTAACACAATGAAACTTTCTATGAAATAGAATATCCCAAAGACTAATTGAAAATATACAACTTATAACCACAAATAAAAAGAAGAGCACTTATCTTTATTAATGTTGGAAAAATAATACATCAGAGTCCATGTTGTAGTTGTGATCAAATTCTATCCTATTAAAATTATGTCTTGTATTGTCTTGTCTCTTTAAATTTTGTATATATATGTGTGTTTTAGTGGCTTTCACACCTCTTTAGGGTGAAAAGACATAACCCTTATTACAAATTATTTTGAAAAACAATAAACTAACTAAAAAATAACTACCTAACTTTCAGATTTGGCTTTGGCCGAAAATCCAAAACACCTTGTAAAAAGATAATATTTCTACTAGAGATAGGAAATTTGATTTCCCAAACTGGGTAATTTTTAGATTTTTATAATTTGACCATCTTCAGCCTCTGTCAACATCATCTTTGTAGCAAGTTGAAATTCCAGCATTTTCTGAAGGCTTCGATTAGTTAGTTCTATTTATTTGTGTCATAAAGATTCCTTCCTTTGTTTTTTTTATTATGGACAAACTTGATTCTTGATAATGGATTGGGAATTCTAAATTCTCAAAATTTAGGGAACCAATAGTGGCTATTTCTGGGGACGTATGCTCTCTATGAGCATAGCGAGATTCCAGCTATGTCTGGAGAAGCAGACTAAGTATCCACACTTAATGTGATGCAAAGTGAAATTGGGTGGCCCCAAGCCCCCAAAAAATGAACAATACTTCTTTCCTCTATCGAACATATAATTCTAATCATGTAATACTTTGGATTTCCCTAATACGATGCCACCATTCTCATGGACAATATTCATTGCTTTATTAACATGCTTTGACTTTTGTTTACCCTTAGAAAAGTCAGCAGGTGCACTATAGTCCTTGCTAAATAGAAGATGCCCATGCATTTGATCAGCCCTACAAGTAACTAGATTAAGCTCTTCTACGTGGATGACTTTACATACACAATCTTCCCTATACATATTTTGAGTTTCATCAACTTCAAAATGATGACTAGGCCCACTGTCTTTATCATGATATTGATGGACTTTATTGCATAGAAGATATTCTTCGAATAATGGATTCAAGGATACAAAGAACTCGGGCATATCTCCATGAGAGCTTTCATCTAAAACTTCTTGATGTTCATATGTTGATGTTGTTCTATTTCATCTCCATTATTTGATTCCTAAAATTTTTCATATTCTTCATCTAGTACCCCCTGAGTATGTATTGATCCATCAACTTTCTTATCATGGTGCATTGAGAAAAAAATTTGAACACTCTTCTCAACATATTTTTGATATTCCATGTCTAGTAAAATGAGATTTCTTCTGCACTGAGAAGATCTTCTTCCTCACCATCATGGTCATTGATACCTATTTCCATGCAAATCTCACTATGTACAAATTCTTCTTCAATCTGATTTAAATTTTTTTCCTCCATGTCATCACAAGTATTATTATGGTTCTCAAGAATGGATGCTTCTTTATCTTCTATATGACTAGTGTACTCATCTTCCTCACCAAGGTAATCAAGCACAAGGCCTTGTTCAATCTGAGCATAAGCCTCCCTTTTTATGTCTTCATCATTTTCTTCTAATATATGCACGGGGAACTTTACAAAAGGATCATTTGATGCAATTCCCAATTTTTTGACCTTTCTCATTATTTATTTTTGTTAAGGAATAATGTTTGAAGGTATTTCTCGAAGAATGTTCACTATTCTTATCAGAAAATGTGCAGAAGACTCCCCTTCAAATCTATCCAAGATAAAAAAATGCATCCAAAGGAGACATGTAAGAGTCCTCTTCCATATTGTGATCCTGAATCTCTTCCTATTCATAATGAAACATATCAAGAAACCATTGCTCAAACTCTCTCCATCACAATATACTTTTTTTAGGTGTCATACTAAAAAGAAAACCTGCATGATCTGTGAATGATCTTACAAATAGTTTCATAATCACATCTTCTGCATATATATGACAATCTAGAATAAATTTACAAAATTCCTGCAAATGCTCCGTTGGTGATTCTGATCCATCTCCACAAAATTTTGGAACATATTTTTTTAGTTTAAAAGGAAAATCTTTCTAACCACCAGGGATGTTATCAAAACGCAATGGTCTATATACTTCAATAATAAATTTTGGTCTTGGGTCACAAAAGTTTGATACTTTATGTCAATACATATTCTGGCACATACTGAATATCTAAATTTGTAGAAACTTATTTCTTTATACATTAGGTTATTTTCAATAGAATTACTACCTCTTTAAAGAGGAAAACTTTACTTATCTCCTTCTAGGTCTTCTCCCTCAGTAGAGTCACTGACTGAAATGTTTTGTTAAATAGATTCACCACCTTATTTCTAGAAGGAAAAAACTTACCATCTTCTGAGTTCTTATCTCCAATAGAGTCTTAATTAAATCACTAGAGCTTTTAGGTAATCTTCAATATTGTCTTTCATAGACAACTCCCTAGCAGAGTCGCCAATTTTTCGGTGCCCAAAAATGATGGATCACTTTTGGCCAACTAATAGGTATAATGGTGATGCACCACTTTAAACATCTAAAATTTTGGCTTAATCAAGCCATGGCTGGTAGGCCTGATTTCACTTTGAACTATCAAATTTTCTATGTCGCACCACTATGTACACAAAACAAAGTTCCTCCAAAGGTGGTGAATGATCCTTGGAGGAAAGAAACAAATATCCTTATAATCTCTACTTTATAAAGCTTCACTAAAATGGATTATAATAAGGACTTAAAAGTAATTCTTTTGAAATAATAATTAAATAATCTACAAACTACAAAGTATGAACCAAATGACAATTTCCAAATAATGATTAGATCAGTGCCTTCTAAATACTTGGGCTATAGAGTAAGAAAATTCTCAATCTTACGTACAATCGGAGACAATTTTAAAAACTTGCTTTTAATAAAGTGAGACTATCACTTCACATGATTCCACTTGACTTATAATTCAAATCAATCTATATAGCTAATCTTATTAAATTTAACTCAAATTAAGAGACCAATAAAAACAAGAGAAGATATGCATATCTTTCAATTGATATTTAAACTATATATATATTAATTTTGAATTATGATACTAAGGGAATTTAACACAATGAAACACTGTATAAAATAAAATATCCGAAAGACTAATTGAAAATATATAATTTATAACCACAAATAAAAAGAAGAGCACTTAACTTTATTAATGTTGAAAAAATAGTACATCAGAGTCCATGTTGTAGTTGTGATCAAATTCTATCCTATTAAAAATATTTCTTCTATTGTCTTGTCTCTTTACATTATGTATATATATATGTTTGAGTGGCTTTCACACCTGTTTAGGGTGAACAGACATAACACTTATTACAAATTATTTTGAAAAAACAATAAACTAACAAAATAATAACTACCTAACTTTCAGATTTGGCTTTGGCTGAAAATCTAAAACACCTTGTGAAAAGCTAATATTTGTGCTGGAGAGAAAAATTGATTTCCCATACTGGGTCATTTTTAGATTTTTAAAATTCAAACATCTTCAGCCGCTATCGACATAATCTTTGTAGCAGGTTGAAATTCTAGCATTTTTCGAAGGCTTCAATTAGTTAGTTCTATTTATTAGTGTCATAAAGCTTCCTTCCTTTGATTTTTTAGTATGGAGAAACTTTCTTCTTGGTAATGGAATGGGACTTCTAAATTCTTAAAATTTAGGGTACCAACAGTGGCTCTTTCTGGGGATGTATGCTCCTTGTGAGCATAGCAAGATTCTATCTATCTCTGGAGAAGCAGACCAAGTATCCACACTTAATCTGATGCAAAGTGAAATTGGGTGGCCCCAAGCCCACAAAAAAGAACATTGCTTCTTTCCTCTATCGAACACATAATTCTTATCATGTAATACTTTGGGTCTCCCTAATATGATGCCACCATTCTCATGCAAAATATTCATTGCTTTATTAATATGCCTTGACTTTTGTTTACCCTTAGAAAATTCAGTAGGTGCACTGTATTCCTTGCTAAATAAAAGATGCCCATGCATTTGATCAACCCTACAAGTAACTAGATTAAGCTCTTCTACGTGGATGCCTTTACATACACAATCTTCCCTATACATATTTTGAGTTTCATCATCTTCAAAATGATCACCAGGCCCACTATCTTTATCATGATGTTGATGGACTTGATTGCATATAAGATATTCTTCAAATAATGGATTCAAGGATACAGAGAACTCAGGCATATCTCCATGAGAGCTTTCATCTAAAACTTCTTCATGTTCATATGTTGTATGTTATTCTATTTCATCTCCTTTATTTCATTCCTAAAATTTTTCATCTTCTTCATCTAGTATCCCTTGAGTATGTACTGATCCATCAACTTGCTTATCATTGTGCATTGAGAAAAAATTTGACCACTCTTCTCAACATATTTTTGATATTCCATGTCTAGTAAATATGAGATTTCTTCTGCACTGAGAAGATCTTCTTCCTCACCGTCATGGTCATTGATACTTGTTTCCATGCAAATCTCACTATGTACAGATTCTTCTTCAATCTGATCTCATTTTTTCCCTCCATGTCATCACAAGTATTATTATGGTTCTCAAGAATGGATGCTTCTTTATCTTCTATATTACTAGTGTACTCATCTTCCTCACCAAGATAATCATCGAGCACAAGGCCTTGTTCAATCTGAGCATAAGCCTCCCTTTTTTTGTCTTCATCATCTTCTTCTAATATATTAATGAGGAACTTTATAGAAGGATCATCTGATGTAATTCCCAATTTTTTGACCTTTCTCATTATTTCTTTTTGTGAAGGCATAATGTTTGAAGGTATTTCTCGAAGAATGTTCACCGTTCTTATAAGAAAATATGAAGAAGACTCCCCTTCAAATCTCTCCAAGATAAAAAAATGCTTACAAAGGAGACATGTAAGAGTCCCGTTCCATATTGTGATCCTGAATCTTGTCCTGTCCATAATGAAACATATCAAGAAACCATTGCTCAAACTCTCTCCATGATGATATACTTTGTTCAAGTGTCATACTAAAAAGAAAACCTGCATGATCTGTCAATGATCTTACAAATAGTTTCATAATAATATCTTCTGCATAGATATGACAATCTAGAATAAATTTACAAAATGCCCGCAAATGCTCTATTGGTGATTCTGATCCATCTCCACAAAATTTTGGAACCTTTTTTTTTAGTTTAAGAGGAAAATATTTCTGACCACAAGGGATGTTATAAAAAATCAATGGTCTATATACTTCAATAATAATTTTTGGGCTCCAGTCACAAAATTTTGATACTTTATGTGAATACATATTCTGGTACATACTGAATATTTGAATGGTACTAACTTCTTTCTTTATACATTAGGTTCTTTTCAATAGAATCACCACCTCTTTAAAGAGGACAAATTTACTTGTCTCCTTCTAGTTATTCTCCCTCAGTAGAGTTACTCACTAAAATGTTTTGTTAAATAGAGTCGACACATTCTTTCTAGAAGGAAAAAACTTACTGCCTTCTGAGTTCTTATCTGCAGTAGAGGCTTAATTAAATCACCAAAGCTTCTAGGTAATCTTCAACATTGTCTTTCATAGACAACTCCCTAGTAGAGTCACCAATTTGTTGGTGCCCAAAAATGATGGATCACTTTTGGCCAATTGATAGGTATAATGGTGATGCACCACCTTATATGTCTGCAATTTTGGCTTAATCAAGCCAAGGCTGGTAGGCCTAATTTTTCTTTGAACTATCAAATTTTCTATGTTGCACCACTGTGTACACAAAACAAAGTTCCTCCAAAGGTGGTGAATGATCCTTGGAGGAAAGCAACAAATCTCCTTATAATCTCTACTATATAAATCTTGACTAAAATGGATTATACTAAGTTCTAAAAAGTAATTCTTTTGAAATAATAATTAATAATCTACAAACTACAAAGTACATGAACCAAATGACAATTTCCAAATAATGATTAGATTAGTGCCTTCTAAATACTTGGGCTATAGAGTCATAAAATTCTCAATCCTACGTACAATCAGAGATAGTTTTAAAAACTTGCTTTTAATAAACCGAGACTATCACTTCATAGGCTTCCACTTGACTTATAATTCAAATCAATCTATATAGCTAATCTTATCGAATTTAACTCAAATTAAGAGACGGATAAAAATAAGAGAAGGTACATAGATATTTCAATTGGTATTTAAAATATATATTAATTTTGAATTATGATACTCAGGGTATTTAATACAATGAAACACTCTATAAAATAGAATATCCGAAAGACTAATTGGAAATATATAACTTATAACCACAAGTAAAAAGAAGAGCACTTATCTTTATTAATGTTGAAAAAATAGTACATCAGAGTCCATGTTGTAGTTGTGATCAAATTCTATCCTATTAAAACTATGTCTTGTATTGTCTTGTTTCTTTACATTATGTATATATATGTGTTTGAGTGGCTTTCACACCTCTTTAGGGTGAAAAGACATAACTCTTATTACAAATTATTTTGAAAAAACACTAAACTAACTAAAAAATAACTACCTAACTTTCAGATTTGGCTTTGGCCGAAAATCCAAAACACCTTGTGAAAAGCTAATATTTCTTTTGGAGATAGGAAATTTGATTTCCCAAACTGGGTCATTTTTATATTTTTAAAATTTAACCATCTTCAACCTCTATGAACATCATCTTTGTAGCAGGTTGAAATTCAAGCATTTTCTGAAGGCTTCGATTAGTTAGTTCTATTTATTTGTGTCATAAAGCTTCCTTTCTTTGATTTTTTTAGTATGGAGAAACTTTCTTCTTGATAATGGATTGGGACTTCTAAATTCTCATAATTTAGGATACCAACACCTTCCATAGTGATATTGTAGGCAAATCATGTCCAATAAGTGCAAATCTGCTATGATACAAAATTAGCCAAAATATAGTTGAAAAGAGATAGAGAAAATAGAACACAAAATAATGAGGAAATATCAAGTATATTTTCTTCCTTTTTACAAGTGATATTTAGTTTTACAATGATCTAATTTCTAATCATAAAATATAGGTATAATTTGAGTCTATACCTAAAGATCAAAATCACGAATATCCAACTCACCAAGTTTTCAATTTAAGTCACATTCAGCTACTCCAACAACTCTGAATAATCACATTTAACAACTTTCATAATCTCACCTAATAACTATTAATATAATAATATGAAATATAAACCTAACAACCATATACGATCAACGTTTTCAAACCATGATTAAAACTCATCTCTCCATTTTTTTGTGTATGAGTTTTTATAATGACCTCTGAAACTGATTGTCCTTTTCCTTTTTAACAAATACTTTCATTTAACATTGCAAGGTTTTGTGTCCAATGCTATCTATAAACATAAAAGTAGTTCTACAACACTACTCAATAGAGAACATACATATATAATGTTAGAATTAATAATATTTCTGTGGTGTACTATTTAAATTAGGATAAACCAAGGTATCCTAAATTGTATTTGTCCTATAGTCCAAGCAGGAGGACATCTCATATTTTTGTAATTCCTTTAATAAGGAAATTAGATATTCCTCCTTAAGACGACTCTCACACTTGGCACACACTTAATGTGAATGTGGCACTCATAGAATATGGGAGTTACATGCAAACTCCTCAACTCATCTCTACCTAGGAGATTCCTCTACACACACTTGTTTAATAATATTCTCTCTATTTTCTCACTTCTTCTCACATTCTCAAACTTGCTCTCATTTTTGTAATGAGCTTCTTGCTCACATTCTCTCTCCTTCTTTAGGATTTTGTGCCTCATTAATATTATAGACAAGGGATTTTTTTTTTTTTTTCTTCTTTCAAAATTCTTGTGTCCTTGTGTTGATCTTGGAGCATTTTGGTGAATTTGGTGTTTGATCTATTGGAGCAATATCTAGCTCTTTGTGTATTTGGTAAAACTCATACTTTTGCTCACTCGCTTGGATTCTTTCCTAAGCTCATTTCCATTTTTTTAATGTTTCTAACATGGTATCAAAGCTAGTTAAATCCTTTTTTTGAGTGTTGCATGAAGGTACAGTTGAAGGATATCTAGGTTGTGAAGGAGAAAATAATTTTTTGTTACTTGATCTAACTCGATCTTGTTTGCGGGTTTTCTTTCATTGTTTTTACAAATCTAACATATATTTTTTTTAAATCTAACTCTTTATGGATAGCTTTATGCTAGATCTAAGTTTATTCATATCTATTTCAAGTTTTTTAAGCTCTAACTACACTCGCTTGTCTCGAAACTACAAGGGTTTTTTTTATCTTTTCATTCTTTCATATTTTGTGCTATTTTTTTACAGGTTATAGTTATTTACAGATCTACAAGTTTTTCTAGTTTTTTAAAATCTAAGTGCTTTTTGCAAGCTTGTTTATCTCATCTTGATTGTAGGTCTCACAAAAAGTAACTTTTTTTTACATATATCTATTATTTTTTGTCTGTGTTTTATTTCCATTTCTCGAACTATTTGCCTCTACAAGTTAAAATTTATATTTTCTCAGATCTTTGTCTCTTATTTCTCTTGTTTTATTAATATCTCAGTAATATATATCTTTTTTTAATTTATGTCTATGTAACTAATCTCCTTGGTGTTTCATCATTATCCCTTTGGCTATTCCCATGCCTTTGAGTATTCTTTCACCACCTTTCTGCATTCATTTTCTCTTGGTGTTGGCAGCATGTGATACCAAAGATAACTATCAAGCACTTGTAACCCTTATTTCCATTCACTTCTCCCCACACATGATTTCTCCCTTGGTGTGCAACATCATTAACATATTTGCACATATTTCCCTTGGAGCACACATCATCTCTCCCTTGCTGCGCGCAATTCCTCACTTGTAGACTTAGACCGTCAATATCGATTTTGTATCTAAATTTTCATTAGATTTTCAACATAAATAATCCCTTTCTCGCTAAGTAGAGCCACACATTATAATGAAACATGGTTGGTTTAATTAATTCTTTGGCTTGGCATCCAATTACTTTCTTGCAACAAACTTCTGTAGACACCTTTTGTATTTTATTTTATTGTTGCATTTCTTTTTCCAAGAAAATTTTGTATATACAAACATATAGTTATTTCCATGCAACATTCCCTTCTTTCTCTCTATGCTACCATCTAGCAGAAACAAATATAATAACATTCTTAATAATAATTTTTAAATTTTAGTCTCCTACTCTTTGAACTTCCTGTTGGAAACACTGAGAGGGGGGGGGGGGGGAATCAGTGTTTAGCTTATTNACAAATATAATAACATTCTTAATAATAATTTTTAAATTTTAGTCTCCTACTCTTTGAACTTCCTGTTGGAAACACTGAGAGGGGGGGGGGGGTGAATCAGTGTTTAGCTTATTATTCAAATTCAATAGCTTAAACATAAATCAAATATACATCCAACAATGCTTAACACAAGAACACATAACACTTTATATTATTATAGGGAAACCTTTATTAGAGGAAAACCCCGGTGGGAATTAGTACCCACAAATATTGTACTAGTATAATGAACCTGTTAAAGTTCATTTTCCCTGTTAGGAGTAGTCTTTACAATATGAGTACAATGACTTGGTTAAGGGTTTGACCCTATTATGAGTCTTTTAAAATTAACCTTGTTAGGGATGAGGATTCAGTGTCCAAGAGCTCACTGCTCAAAGAGAAATAAGGCTACAACCTCGTGAGAATAGATATGAACTATATCCAAAACTGAAGTACTGTATGTGACATAGATGTCTGATCAGTTCCAGTTATGCACTTATGCTATTATCTTCTTAAGGGCTCTAACTCATTCTGATATCTTCATAATACTCTATTATGCATCTTCTCTAACTCTTTCAACTATGCTTCAAATGTATCTTTGAATTACATATATATATCTTTACGCCTGAATAGACGCGACTCAAAACAAGACCATAGTAGGCCCAAAAACTTAATACACAACACTTCCAAAAAAATTGGATTAAGAATGTTTACAAAAAATTTTAATACATAATTACAAACTTATTAAAATAGACACTTAGCCTTTACATAACAAAATATTATACAGTTAACCATAATAATGAAGTCGGCTTCATACTCTATATTCTGAACTGCTAGTGTACTTGTTCTTTCTGTAACTTGTCCATACTGCCATTCTATACCATGCATGTATAGGTTAAGAATAATAACATACCATAGAGCTTAAGTCTTAACGAGCATATCTTGATGTGGTCATACGCACGTGCGCTGATGCCCTGATCGACTACAAGTCACTGTTCTATTTTGTCTTCTATACGTAGTCAATTTTTCACTTCATAGTTTGCTGTCAAAAATTCATATGAATTTGTTTCCATAATGAAAACAAAAAATAAGCCATATACTCCATGGGAGTCAACTTTCTAACAATCTCCCCCTTTTTCATTAATGGCAACAAAGGAATGTGGCCAAGTTACTCAAAATTGACTAACACCCAAAAACATTGTATATCATTATACTTTATAATATATACTACATATTATTTGCATATACATACACTTATCCTCACACATTCATTACTCACCCTTTGACATTAATGAAAAAGGTGGAAAAATTGTAAGTTTCTAGATACTTACTCCATATATACATCTGGATATACAACTTGAAGATTCTTTATCTCTTGCTGCCAGAATGCCTTCATTGCATCAACTGTCTGGAGATGGGTGCATAGAGCATAGGTGAGCTTCTCCATTTTCATCAAGTCCATGCAGGGACCTTGATCATAAGTGACAATGGTGGCATCAATTTGTTTGATGTTCTCATCCAGAACTACTAAGGAGGGTGTAAGTACATTTCTCAGCTATGTCTGCCTGATCCTTTTCTTATTGATCTCTATGTTGGATTTTTCTATCTTGTCCAGTTGACCTTGGTAGATATTTTTGTAGATATTCATGTCTTGCATGGATGTCTCAACTAATTTCTTGACATTGTCAACCAAGATGTCTGCCTCCTCTATCTTCTTGATATGTTCAGAGGTGAATTTCACCCTATCCATGCAGTTGGCAATTACATTTCTACTTTAGCTACCAACTCTTTCAACATAGACTGACCAATCTTCAAAGACTTCAGATCTAAGGAAAAATTATTTACTAGTTCATTCAACCTTTCCTTTTTATACTCATCTTCTGCAATTCTTGTGGTTGAATCTACTAAGCTTGTAAAATGTGCTTTGAAGCTTGTTAGTATGTGGTCTACATCATCAACTGATTGAATTTTTGCTACTTTCTTATCCAAAGGCACTAGATCATTCAAAATGTTTACTGATTCTAGGAATAGAGGATTACTCATAACCTATTTTTCCTTGGCCTTTTCCATGGCTAAGACACTGATCTTGATCAGATCTTCTTCTCCCCAAGCATATAGACTTGCTGAGTCAGGACTTAAACTTAACAACAATGAGGTAGATGGTTGAATGGATGGTGTGAATATGGTATTCTGACTAGTATGCATGCATTCACTTTTAACTAGGATCTCCATAGCTGGTATCTCATTGGTTTGATTGTCTTTCTCTTTGTTCAAATATGTTGAATCATTAGGGGGGACTTCATCTCGCTCTAAGGATGTGTCATCATTGCATACCTCCTTTGATTCTTCAGTGCTCACAAATGCTTTATCAACTTTGTCCATATCATTATCAAAAGCTGTCATGGATATTTTGATGTTATCAATCACTATAGTATGCCCTGAATCTTTTGTTGTATCAGAGTCTATTGAGACTAAGGTCACTGAAACCTATGAACCTGTCTTAGGTGCTTTCTGGATTACTGGTTCTTCAACCTATTTAGGAGGAACTGGAATTACCTTTGTGGGTATCATTGATGGATACATATGTCTATCCAGAAATACCCACTCAAATGCTTTATGAGTCTCTTCACTAACCAGATTATATTCCTTATTCATGATATGGAGAACTCTTGTTTTGGTTCTTAGGTGTGGCTTTACTAAATCCAATAAAATGACTTTTTCATCATGCGAGCACACTAGGAGAAGACTATCCAATGTTTCTTCTCTTATCCTCATATCTTATTCAATTGCTTTCCTTTTGAATATATCAAGTATGTTCCATACCTTGTCTGGTATGATGGTTTTAAGTTCCAACACTGTCCTTTTGAACTTAATCATGTGAGAGATGATCATAGAATGGATCTTTGATTTGTCTATCTCTTGGTATTTGTCATATACATTCTTAAGAGATTCTAGTCTTCCCTCATTTTTATTGCTACTAAGACAGTGGCTACAGATACACTATTAAGTATTCTTTCATGCTAAAATTTATAACCTACTATCATGGTAACTAGCTTTATGTCATCTTCCTTGATGGGATCAACTGTCATACTACGCCTATTACTCCTTGATAAGCATGCTTGCTCAAATTGTTTCTTAACATCTTTACCAGTTGTAAGAGCTGGTCCAGTCTTGTGTAGTCCAGTCATCTCATGAATTAGATTAGTAGTGATGTAGACATGAACCTCACCTATCTAGTATAGGTCATCATGTATCCTGGTCAATAATATCTTCACCCATTCTGGCTCATAGAACTTGTGCGCATTGGAATACTCAAAGATAGGGTCATCAATGAAATGCATGTATTCATTCTTGAATGTATAATCTAGTTTCATCATAGAACCCATGAGAGATGCAATGCTATTGTCTCCAATAGTTTCCTTTTCGCAATAGACATATGCCCGAATGTCTTCTACATGAACTACTCCAAGCGGGGTTGTAGAGAATGCTCCTTCGACATCATCTAGTATGGATTTGAATGGATGCTTCTTGAAAACAAATCTCTTCCTCTCAGCATTTTAAATACAATAGGGGTTGCCATAATTACTTGCAACTAGGTTAAATAGGGTTTTAGGATGATTCTAAAATGGCGCGACTACTAGGGTTCCATTCCAATTGATAATCTATTCACAAACCAACTGATCCTTTAAACCGTAGTGCTTTGATGCTCAATGCTTGTCTATTTCCTGAATGCTTCTATCTCAAATGCAAAGTGAGGTCTTGAGATCTTTTACCAATTATATAATGATTAATTACATTAATGCTTGTTGTCATAAAGTGGTTTATAGGGATATTTTCAATACTTTGTTCTGAATGAAGTAAGGGAAATGCGTGAATACATACAACCTTAATTTTTGATCACATGCATTGATACATAGGCGCATACTCAGAGGTGAGTATACCAGCCACGTAGGGGTTCAGAGCTAGAATATCTCCCCGTAAGACCATGAGGGTCAACTATTCAGAAGTAGAAGGTGCATCCACTGAGGATGCATCTTCTACCTTGTTCTCTACATTATCCTTCTTTACTTCAACCCATATTTTATCTAAGTTAGCTTTAGCTTCCACAAACTTAACTTCTCCTAATTCTTCAAACAAAGACTTCTTAGGATTCTCTTGTCCTTTTGTTCTTGATCTGCAAAACATTGAGATGTGTCCAGCTTTTCCACATGAGTGATAAATGATAAGAGGTCTGATGTTGTTACTCATCATGCTCCATTTCTTGGCTGTGTGTCCATTGTAGTTACATATCTGGCATGTAATATTCTGCAAGTTTCTTTGAGGTTGATTTCTTTGATTGAATTGAGTTTGATTCATTTGGTTCAATTGTGACTAATTTCTTTGATTAGTTTTGCAATGAATAGCCTTATGACCAAACTTATGATAGGAGTAACAATAACCATTGAAGGGTCTTATATTCTTACAATCTCTTTCCAAGTGTCCATGATTTTTATAGGCATAGCAAGTATGGTTGACTACCTTGTGCTTGTCCTTTGGTGATTCTACTTTAGTTTCTTCATGATTTTTAGTTTTCTTTTCTTTTGAATATTCTGTTTGAAATTTCTTTCTTTCTTGTGATGAATTGATCTCAATTTAACTTGTACTATATCCCATACCACTGGTATCACCTTTTATCTTTTTTGCATAGAGCTATGATTGAATCATATTAGAGCTTGTGTGTAATTGTCAATCTTGTCTTTTTCTCCTAATAATTTAGTTTCAATTTTGTTCTTGTTGTTTTCCAATTCCAAGATTTTCATATTGGCTTGCATGAGTTCTTCATCCAACTATTTGTTTCCTTTGTTCTTTTATTCAATGGAAGTTATGCTATCATTTAACTAATCATTCAATTCTTCTATTTTATCTTTTAGAGACATGTTCTCTTCATTCAATTTCTAATCATTGGTGGAGCAATCTTTCAATTATTTCCTTAATTTCTTGATAAGCATTTGTGAGCCATCAAATTTTAATTTTAGTTCTTCATTCTATTTTTTAGATCTGTCTAGATCTTCAAGGGCTGATTCAAGATTATTTTTCAGATGTTTGACTTCTGCTGAATCCATGATCTTCTTAAGTGGTTAAAATTTTCTTTTTGAGGACCAAATATTTGATACCAATTATTGGAAACATTGAGAGGGGGGTGGCGGGAGGGGGTGAATCAGTGTTTAGCTTATTATTCAAATTCAACAACTTAAACATAAATCAAATATACATCCAATGAAGCTTAACACAAGAACACATAAAACTTGATATGATTATGGGGAAACCTTGATTAGAGGAAAACCCCGGTGGGAATTACTACCAACAAATATTGCACTAGTATAATGAACCTGTTAAAGTTCCTTTGCCATGTTAGAAGCAGTCTTTACAATATGAGTACAATGACTTGGTTAAGGGTCTGACTCTGTTAGGAGTCTTTTAAAATTAACCCTATTAGGGGTGAGGACTCACTATCCAAGATCTCACTACTCAAAGAGAAAGAAGGCTACAACCTCCTGAGAATAGATATGCACTATATCCAAAAGTGAACTGCTGTATGTTGACACAAATGTTTGATCAGTTCTAGTTATGCGCTTATGCTCTTATCTTCTTAAGGGCTCTAACTCATTTTGATATCTTCATACTGCTCTTCTATACATATTCTCTGACTCTTTCAACTATGCTTCAAATGTATCTTTTCATAATATATATATATATATATATATATCTTTACGCCTGAATAGACACGACTCAAAACAAGACCATAGTCGGCCCAAAAACTTAATTTACACAATGCTTCCAAATAAATTGGCTTAAGCATGTTTACAAGAATGTTTAATACACAATTAAAAACTTACTACAATAGATGCTTAGCCTTTACATAACAAAATATTATACGCTTAACCAAAATAATGAAGTCAGATTCATACTCTGTATTCTGAACTGCTAGTGTACTTGTTCTTTCTATAACTTGTCCGTACTGCCATTTCATACCATGCATGTATAGGGTAAGCATAATAACATACCATAGAGCTTAATTTTGAATGCACATATCTTGATGTGGTTGTACGCACAAGCACTGATGCCCTGATCGACTGCAAGTCACTATTCTGTTCTGTATTCTATACTTAGTCAAATTTTCACTTCATAGTTTGCTGTCAAAACTTAATATGACTTTGTTGCCATAATGAAAACACAAAATAAGCCATATGCTCCCTGGGAGTCAACTTTCCAACACTTCCAACCAATTATTCTCCTTACCTGTCATAGAATCTCTCTCTCTGTTCATTGGTTTGATATTTCTCTAATGTTCTAACATTTGTTTTACAGGTTGCAGTTAAGAAACTTGTTTCCTTAGAATAGTGTATTGGTAGAATTTATTATATTCTGTTCAGTAGAAATTTGCCTTATCTTTCTAATTTTAGTTTTTTAGTATGAATTCTTCTTTACTTTGACTAATTTAATCTCATTATTTATTTAAAGATCAATGAATCTCTTTTTTCAAATTTCTTCGTCTAATTTTTCTATTATTATTATTTAAAGATCAATGAATCTATTTATTTAAAGATCAATGAATCTCTTTTTTCAAATTTGTTTGTCTAATTTAGTTATTATTATTTTTATTAAGTAAAACAAGTTTTAAATGGTTCCTGAAACCCAAAATAGAGCTAAAGATCAGAATGTTTTCCTAGAAAAAAAGAAACAGAACCAAAACATGAAACAAGCCACCACAAGGCCATAGCAAAAACAAACTAAACTACTTAAAATCAAACAATACATGGATAGATAAAAGAGCCAGGGAGCACAATCAGGAGATCTTCTCCATCAGGCTTTCCAACTTAAACTTGAGGATCTCCATATTAGCAACATATTCCTTTATCTTTTGGAGTTCAGTCAGAGTATCATTCTCCTTCTTATTCTTAGCACTAGCCCTTGTCCTCTTACTGGGTCCCTCTTCTTTCTTCTGCTCTTTTTCCACACCTGTATTGGCCGGATCTATCACCTAATTTTTTTCTTCCAGTTTATCAATGAGAGTCTTGGTATGCTCATTAGAGGCTTTGAGGATGTTGAAGCTCTATTCAACAATGCTTTTAAGGGTCGCGTCAAAATTCAACATCTTATCCTCCATTTTCTGACCCTAGTACTTAGATTCATCTGATCTTCAGCGGTGCTATCAACATTGGTATTGTATGTTCCTTTTTATCTATTCTTGAGCTCCCCCACTTCATGGAATAACCACTTAATAGACATGCAGTTGTCCAACATATTGTTCCTGGCATTATTGAGAAGATATTGCTTAGATTCCCTCGAATTATCACTGAGAACAACCATAGTTGGGTAAATTAGCTCCTCCAACTTAACCCTACCATCCTTAACTTAAATAAATTTTGGATTAATGACTTCCCTGGTTATCCCCATTTTGGATGTTTTAACATCAAAATTGTGCCAAACCATTTTCCTCCCCTGCATAGATATGTAGCAACTAAAATCATTGTCCTTCCCCTTATCTTTCATAGTGATGTGGGGGTTAGAGAGATTGGGAGAAGGGATTTATAGAATATTTACAAAATGCTCATCCTACAGCTTATCATTCTCCTTGTGGAAAGAGCCAGGGGAATTTCTATGAGTCTAGTCCGCAGGAGTCTTCTAGCTAGTAATATCATCCATGTTCTTGCTCTTTTTGTTTTGGTACTTCACAATGGCGGTCTACCTTCTCTTTTTTCCCTTTTTACTAGATATCTCTTCCTCACCATCTGTATTCATCCCTTCCTTAGTTTCATTATACTCCTTCTTAGAGTATATCATAGTGGTAGTGTGATTTTTGGATGGGGTAACCATTTTCTCTTTTTTAATGGTATGAATACTGGAAAAACACATCTTAGAGGATGAACCCAGATTCTTCTTTTTAATATTATAATCTTCCTGACCCTTAGAGTGCATACCCTCACTATCTTTAGAATCTGAACCAACATAATGAGAGCCAGAGACATCCATTTTTTCCTCTTTCTCAGCGACCCCGTTCCCCATAATTTGGGTTTTAATATAGTCATAAATAAGAAGTAAAAGCCCCTAATGCAAAGCAGGGTTTGCAATAGCCTTATCCCTAAACCTATTGATATTTTCATTAATAGAAGAATATAAGTAGAATGGGATAGAAACCTACATACCATGCCTAAAGTGGTTCATAAGGATGAAGTGATAGGTTATGATCCTATCGAACCTGGTGTCTGGTGCAGGAGCACCTAGGTAGGGCTACAATGTAACCTAGGGCTTCTAAGTAATTTTGTCTTGTAGTGGTCCTAGCCACACCACTAGTGAAATAATAGGACTAGGAGGGTCCTTGGATGTTTTGAGTTAGATGAGCTGGTCTACTTAGGTTTTTAGTGACGTTATTTTCAGTAATGTCCAAAGTTGCTCTTTTGTTCCATGTTGCTAATGTTGGGGAAATAGTGAAAATGATCCATCCAGGGGTAAAATTGGAAAATTAAGGGTTTAAAATGCCTATTTGATGTTTACTTAACCTAACTATCTAATTTTCTAAGTTCTTGAGGTGTTTGTGCATTATTTATGCAAGTAGCACAAAAGTTGCAAAAGTTGTCAATGTTTTCATTGACAACATTGACAACATTTCTTGCAATAATGTCTCTTACGGAATTGGATGGTTCTAACTATCTAAAAATGTTGAGATAGGACTATGGAAACCTATATAAGACCTCCCTTGACCTTTTGAAGAGGTTGGTTGATTTTGAAAAGTTATTGTATGGATTTGATTATCAAGGAAATAGTTGCAATTCTTGGTTTTCTAAGCATTTTGTATTTTCATGAATTATATTTTGTAGTTTAACTCTTGAATATGTTAGGGTAGTGTGTTTTGTGATTTTTTGTAGTGGTATATTTGCATTTGGTGTTAATTTAGTTAGTTTTTTAAATTCTTTTTGTTTTAAGCCAGTCGCTGGTTTGAACCAAGCAACTTCGGGAAATGGGGTCATAAGTCCTCTTCCCACCATGGAGTTTGCATGGGCCTTTGGGATTAGGGAGATGAATCCATGTACATATTTTATAGTGAAGGAGGGGGCTTGTAAAGCAAGGGAGATATTTTTAAGGTGATTCCCTAGGCAAGCTAGAGTTGCATGGCTAGGGATCACAGGAAGTTGCAGAGCTAATTGGAGTGATTTAAAGCATTGATTACTTCAATCAGAGATTCTGGAGAGGTATTTTGGCATGTGGAGGAGACCCAAATTGGAGGAGAAGATTGGGTGAAGGGTTTATAGAACCTAGAACCTAAGTCTTTGTGCAGACAGACTAAATGCTTGAAAACCCTAATTTTTAGGCATGATAATAGGAGCCACTGTACGGATACCTTTGGGAAGTAAGACCTAGAAAATATTTAGGGTCTTGATAAAGGGTATCATAACCCAATGCTATTTTTCCAACTTGCCAATGATTTTTTCAAGATATTTGAGGAAAACTGCCTAATTAGGCCTAAAGCTTGTAGCCCTATTTTGGGTGAATTTGACTTGGTTCTTGGGACTCATTTAGGGTTCCATGGTAAAAGGTGTTTGTAGAAATTGGGGTGGATCTAATTAACCATCTAGAAGCCACCTCTCCATATGGAATAGTTCTTGATCAGATTGGATCAATTTGTGAAGATGGACAAGAAGAGCACTATGGCTAGGTGTTGAGTAGTTTGAATTCCTTATTAGTGTACTCAAGCTTAATTGGAGCGGGATCTTGTGGAAATGATCCTTAAAGGTAAGGGTTAGTGAAGAACACTAATTAGGATAGAAAAGAGGCCTATTGAAGAACATACTGGAGGATAGGGTAGGAGAGCAAGGCTTGGCATTACATTAGATTGGTATTAGAGTGAGTTAAAGACTTGGGAAGTCAGTGTATGTCTACAACTACTAGTGAATTAGTAGGAGATTCAAGCATGGTGATAAATGCAGAGATAGCTAAAGAGGTGGATGAAAAAAAGTAGAAGAATAGACTAATTGAAGAAGCCTTAGAAGGAATGAAGATAAGGCTAGAAGAAGTTGCTAATGCAGAAGCTAGGAATAAAGAAGTTGAAAGTAGTAATAGGGGTAAAAAGATTGCTGAGGAAGACCTTATCCCTGAAACAAACCCTGTATTGAATGAAAAGCCCTTCCTAAAAGCCATAAAAACCCTAGGAGGAAAGGCATTGGAAGGTATAGCACTGTTTAGCAGGAAGATGGACATTGAGGCAGTGATGGATTGGATTGAAGGAATAAAGAACCATTTAAAGTGTGAAGGGGTAATAATAGCACATAAGATCAAGGTGTCCAAATCAAGACTCAAAGGGTCAGCCCTAACATGGTGGAAATACCTTCAAGATGAGAGGGTTAGATTGGGTAAGAAACCCATATAAAATTGGAATGCAATGGTGACCAAGATAAAGGAGAATTAACTTCCAACGGACTATGAGATTCAACTTCATAGGAAAAGATAGAATTTGAAGCAAAAAGATTTAGATGTGGCCTCTTATATAGAGGAATTCTAGAGATCGTGTCTTAGGTCCAAGGAATAAGAAGAGGAATCAATTGAGGTTGCTAGGTACTTGGGTGGATTAAAATGGAACATCCAAGAAGAAATTAGTTTGTGGACACTAACTATAGTTCAGAGGTGTCATCAGTTAGCCCTAAGGGTAGAGGAAACAAACAAGAAGAAATGTGACTCTAAATTCAAAAACAAAGGTAGAGGAAGAGACCAAAGGGGTCAAAGAGGAGGCTATCAAGGCATAGTCAATGAGAAAAGGACATAACATGAGAATAAATTGATAGAGCATAATACTGAAAGCACTCCAAGAGGGGGCTATATCAGAGGCAGGGGTAATAAAGGTGTTCTTAGCATAGGAAGAGGAGGTAGAAGTAATTCATACTTTGCAATTATGAAGTGTTACAACTATGCTCAATTAGCCCATCTAGCATATAGATGCCTTGACAAGCCTACTACTTCAAATCATGATAAGAGAGTGGCCTATGCCCATGAGGACACTTCAAGTGTGAAAGTACCTGAGATTGACCATTTAAATTTAGAGATGGGTGAAAACCTAATGTTTAGAAGGGTGTTGATAAGACAACCAGTTAAGGATGAACCCAAGAATAGGAGGGATTTGTTTAGGATAAGATGCAAGATCCTTGGAAAAGTTTGTAAGTGATAGTGGTCTCTGGTTCTACTGACAATATCATCTTAGAGGAAGTAGTCAATGAACTCAAGTTGACCAAAATACCCCATGTGAATCCATATAAGGTGACTTGGTTAAACAAATGCCAAAGTGTATTGGTAAATGAGCAGACATGGGTTGAATTATCTATAGCAGGGTATAAGGACAAACTATTGTGTGACATCCTACCAATGGATGCTTGTCATTTTCTGCTAGGAAGACCTTGGCAATTTGACAATGGGGAAATGTATGATGGGAAGGAGAATTCCATCACATTCAAGAAAGGAGGAAGAACTTTTAAGATTCAGTCTCTGTTAGAAGAGGAGGAGCCACAGTCCAAGACTCCTAACATAATATTGTGTAGTGGAAAGGAGTTTGTAAAATATCTTAAGCATGAAGACCATGAAGGATATGCCATTGTTCTAAAGCCCAAGGAAGAAGAGCAGTTTGTTAAGTAGCCTATACCAGCAGAGATACAAGAATTTCTTGTCAAGTACAAATACATAGTGAGTGATGGAACTCCTGCAACCTTACCTCCTAGAAGAGTAATAATTCATCAGATAGAATTTGTCCCCGGTTCATCTTTTCCTAATAAGGCAGCTTATAAGCTAATCCCTGATCAGAATTTGGAAGTGGCAGGGCAAGTGCAAGAACTCTTGGATCAAGGCTTGATCAAGAAGAGTATAAGCCCATATGTAGTCCCAATTGTGTTGGCATCCAAGAAGGGAGGAAAATGGAGACTTTGCACAAATTCAAGGGATATAAATAGAATTACAATAAGGTATAGGTTCCCTATACCTAGGATTGAGGATCTCATGGATTGTCTTGGAGGGGCAATATACTTTACCATGTTGGATCTGGAAAGTGGTTATCACCAAATTAGGGTGAAGGAAGGAGATGAATGGAAAATGGCATTCAAGACCACAGATGGATTATATGAATGGCTTGTGATGCCATTTGGCCACACAAATGTTCCAAGCACATTCATGAGACTCATGAATGAAGTGCTCAAGGACTTCACATGGAATTTTGTAGTTGTATATCTTGATGATATACTAATATTTAGTAAGAAAAAAGAGGAGCATATCAAGCATGTAGAGGTTGTGTTGTGGAGATTACATGAAGAGAAGATGGCTATCAACCTTGAGAAATATGAGTTCTTCAAGAAAGAACTAGTATGCTTGAGATTTGTAATGTCTAAAGGGTCATTGAAGATGGATCAAGATAAAGTTGCAGCTATCTTAAGATGGACACCACCTACCACAACCATTGATGTAAGAAGTTTCCATGTCTTAGCCTAGTTTTATAGGAAATTTATTAGAAAATTTAGTGGTATATGTGCACCTTTATTAGATACCATTAAGGGTGGGGTCAAAACTAAGTTTAGGTGGACCTTAGAAGTAGAGAAATCCTTTAAGATGTTGAAGAAGAAAGTAGCCACACAACCCATCCTAAAGTTGCCTAATTTTGCAAATTTGTTTACCATTGAGTGTGATGCAAGTGACATGTTAGTAGTGGGTGTGTTAAGCCAAGAAGGTAGGCCAGTAGCCTTCTTTAGTGAAAAATGAAATGAAGCTAAGAAGAAATACTCTTCTTATGATTTGGAATTATATGCCTTAGTCTATCCCCTTAGGAAATGGAGGCATTATCTCTTACCCAAGGAGTTTTTGGTGTTTACTGACAAGGAAGCCCTTAGTTATATCAATACTCAAGAGAAACTAAGCAATAGACATCTGAAATTGATGGAATATTTGCAAGCATTCACATTTACTATTAAGTACAAGAAAGGGAAATTAAAAAGGTTGCAGATACACTAAGTAGGAGATTGTTGATACTCCAAGAAATTCAGTTGAATAGAATTGGAATTGATAGTTTTAGAGATCTCTACAAGGCACATGAAGACTTTGGTGAAGCATACAAGGTGTGTGTTGATTTTCAGAATCATTTCTATAGCAAGTTTTCTGATTTTACTTTACAAAATAGATTATTATTTAAGGGTAATTAGTTGTGTGTGTGAAGAGGTTCCATGAGAGAGAATCACATACATGATAAACATAATGGGTGTTTGAGTGGTCACTTTGGTATGAAAAAAACCTTGGAGCATGTGCAAAGGTTCTACCATTGGCCAAAGTTGGTAAGAGATGTTACTAGGTATGTTGAGCACTGTGTCATATGCATGAAAGCCAAAGGAGGAATAAGTAATACAAGTTTATATCAACCTTTACTAGTTTGTAATAGGCCATGGGAGTGTGTGAGAATGGACATTATAGTAGGTCTACCCAAGACAAAGAAAGAATTTGATAGCATTTATTTAGTGGTTGATAATGGGACATTTCATACCCTGCAAAACTACCCATGATGCTAGCCATATAGCATACTTTTTTTTAAAGAGATTGTGAGAATTCATGGATTACCCCTAAGTATTGTTTTAGATAGGGATGTGAAATTTATGAGCCATTTCTAGAAAAAATTGTAGAATAGATTGGGAACCAACTTGTCTTTTGGTTCAGCTTACCACCCTCAGACTAGTGGAAAAACTGAGGTGGTCAATAGAGCATTGGGTAACTTATTGAGGTACCTAACTAAAGAGTATGGATAGACATGGGATGTGGTCATTCCCCAAGTAGAGTATGCATATAATGATAGTAAGAATAGAATGACAGGGAGAAGCCCATTTGAGATAGTTTATGGGATGCACCCAAGAGGTGTGTGTAAACTTAGGGATCTTGGTGGCACAGAGTATAAGACTAGGCATGTTGAGGAATTCACCAAAACCATGAAGGAGATATAGGCTCAGGTCAAGAAGACCATTCAAGACAGTCAACAAAAGTTGAAGACCGAAAATGATGAAAAGAGGAGAGACATTTAGTTTGAGGTAGGTGACTATGTGATGGTTCATTTGAACAAATCTAGGTTACAAAAAAATTTCCCTATTAAACTTTATATGAAGAGGGTGGGACCTTGCAAGATCATAGCGAAATATGGGGCTAATGCATGCAAAATTGATCTACCTTCAGATTTGAGCATATCTCTGGTGTTCAATGTACACAACTTGATCTAATTAAAAGGGAAGATAGAAGAGATGGGTTAAAGCAATCAAGGGATCAGTGGTGATGTTGAGGCTACTGTATTACCTCCCAAGCCATAGTTAGAAGCTGACAGAGTTGTGGATTCAATAGTCAAGATGACTACAAGGCACAAGGTGTACATGGAACATCTCATCAAGTGGAAGAATAGGCCTGAATCAAAGGCCTCATGGATTTTAGAAGCAGAATTTAGAAAGGTGGTCATCTCTGAAGAAATTTTTTCTACAGGAGTGACATAACTTTCCTTTGTGGGGGAGTATGGTGTAGGATCACCTAGGTAGGGCTACAATGTAGCCTAGGGCTTCTAAGTGTTTTTTTCTTGTAGTGGTCCTATCCACACCACTAGTGAAATAATAGTACTAGGATGGTCCTAGGCTATTTTGAGTTAGATGAGGAGATCTACTTAGGTCTTTAGTGATGTTATTTTTAGTAATGTCCAAAGTTGCTCTTTTGTTCCATATTGCTAATGCTGGGGCAATAGTGAAAATGATCCATCCAGAGGTCAATTTGGACAATTAATGGTTTACAAGGCCTATTTGAAGTTTACTTAGCCTAACTATGCAATTGGATAAGTTGTTGAGGTGTTTATTCATGATTTATGCAAGTAGCACAAAAGTTGCAAAAGTTGTCAATATTGTCATTGACAACATTGACAACATTTATTGCAATAATGTCTCTTTGGGAATTGGAGATTCTAACTATCTAAAACTATCGGGATAGGAAAATGGAAACCTATATAAGACCTCCCTCAACCTTATGAAGAGGTTGGTTTATTTTGGAAAGTTATTGTGCGGACTGTATTATCAAGGAAACAGTTGCAATTCTTGGTTTTCTAAGAATTTTGTATTTTCATGGATTAAATTTTGTACTGTAACTCTTGAATATGTTACAGTAGTCTATTTTGAGATTCTTTGTGGTGTTATATTTTCATTTGGTGTTAATTTAGTTAGTTTTGTAAATTCTTTTTGTTTTAATCTAGTCGTTGGTCTGAACCAAGCAACTTTTGGAAATTGGGTCATAAGTCCTCTTCCCACTGTGGAGTTTGCACAGGCCTTTGGGATTAGGGAGTTGACTCTATGAAAAATTTTTAGAGTGAAGGAGGGGCCTTTAAAATCAAGGGAGCTATTTTTAATGTGATGCCCTAGGTGAGCCAGAGTTGCATGGCTAGGGATCAGAGGAAGTTGCAGAGCTAATTGGACCGATTGAAAGAATTTATTGCTTCAATCTGAGATTGTGGAGAGGTAGTGTGGTGTGCGGAGGAGCCTCCACTTGGAGGAGAATATTGGGTGAAGGGTTTAGAGAACCTAGAAACTAAGTCTTTGTGCAGACATACTGAATGCTTGAAAACCCTGATTTTTAGGCATGATTATAGGAGCCACTGTATGGAAACCTTTGGGAAGTAAGACCTAGAAAATATTTAGGGTCTTGATAAAGGGTATTAGAATAAAATGCTATTTTTCCAACTTGTTAAGGATTTTTGAAAGATATTTGAGAAAAACTGCCTAATTAGGCCTAATGCTTGTAACCCTATTTTGGGTGAATTTGACTTGGTTCTTGGCACTCATTTAGGGTTCCATTGTAAAATGTGTTTGTATACATTGGTGTGGATCCAATTAACCATATAGAATACTACCTATCCATATGGAAGAGTTCTTGATTATTTTGGATCAATTTGTGAAGATGGAAATGAAGAGCACTATGGCTAGGTGTTGAGTAGTTTGAATTCCTTATTGGTGTACTCAAGCTGAATTAGAGTTGGATCTTGTGGAAAGGATCCATGAGGCTTAGGGTTTTTGAAGAACCCTAATTAGTCTAGAGAATAGGCCTATTGAAGACTCTAGTGGAGGATAGGGTAGGAGAGCAAGGTTTGGTGTTACATCAGTGTGAAGTGTAATATAAGAGATGATGGCCCTCAAGATGAATCTCTGTAGTGTTTTGAACCCTTTAGGAAGATAATAAGTCCTAATTTTGATGAAAGTTTTCTTTTCTTCCTCATTCCTCATGAAATCACTGCTCATAAAGTCCAAAATTTTACGATCCGTATAAAAATTCTTTCCCACTATGTGGATTCCAGTAACTGTGGAGATAACCTCCTTAGTGACCATAAATTTTCTACACTCTATCACTACACTGCCTTCATCCCATCTTTTCACAAACACTTTAGTCACCGATGACTTACCTCCATGAAGCCTTTCAATGAAAGTGGAAATTGTGCCTTGATGTAGGTAATTGCTTACCTAAATCCATCTCCTCCATTTCTCACGGTCGTTAGAGGGATCCCTTCTATGTCTTTCACCACCCATTGCAAGAAAAAAGCTTTGTCTCAGAATATGGAAATTACAGTTTAACAGACAATTTCTCATAGAGATATTCTAAATTTTTCTTTTGATGTGCCTTAAAAGGTAAGTTTTAACTTTGTGAATGGGCACCCTGAAAGTGTGTGAATGTGACTTGGAATCATTACCTTTCCTTCCAATCTCATACTTTCCATTTATGGGAAATTCATTGCAAAGCACAACACTAACTATCATGATTATTGATATTAAATCCCTCCTTTCCCTGTATTCTCTCATAATTGACTAAATCCTTCACCTCATGTCAGAGGTCTCCTTCATAAAGTCAAGCAACTAGATTGTCACTTTTCACCACTAAGTTGGCAAACCAGTCAGCAACCTGGTTGGCTTCCCTATACATGTGGGATATGTGTACCTTCTCAAATGTGTTCAAATGATTGCAGGTTTCTTCTATCATATTGGTGATAGTCCACAATGGTGGGTGTGACTTGTTGAGGAAGTTTATAATGTTGCTATAGTCACCTTCTAGCCATAGATTTTTTATCCCAAAATCATGGGCTAATTTGGTAATTTTAAGGGCCACATTAGCATTCGCATAGTGATTGGTTTGGGTGTCAAGTGGAAGGATAACCACACCCGTTCCCTTACTAAAGAAATTTTGAATCACACCACCACTTCTTGCCTTTACAGGGTTACCCTTGGAAGTGCCATAAAAGTTTGTTTTAAACAAGCCTTCCAGGGGTAGCTCCAGTGCAATTTTGTCTTTTTTCATTGGTCTTCTTAGGATCAGTAGTGTTGTCTTTTCTCACAAAAGGGTTAGTACCTTCATAGGAAGTGTTGGTTATATTCCAGGTTTTGCTTTCATTTTCCTCAGTTCTGTGCTTTTCCCTCTCCAAATTTTTTAGACTTCCATGTCTTTCAGCCTAAAACCTATGATAATTTTAAAAATCTTAAACCCTAGCTCTCGTTCAACGTTCAAATTTGAATAAAACCCTAAGCCATTGTTCATTCTTATGTTTCTCAGTTACTTTTTGTTCCACTTAAGTCACAAGCTTTATTCCAATCGCTTAGTCGCGCAACTTAATACAACATATTCCTTTTTCCTTCCGACTTTGCGATTTTCCTTTGTCGCGTTGTCTCATAACAAAATAGAATATTCCTTGTTCTTTCTCAGACTTAGTGAATCACTCTGTGTTGCGTGATCACTAAATCATTTGAATGGAGTGGTAATATGTTGATGGGCCCATAGGTTAGTCGGGTGATCACGAGATGTTTTCCACAGTAAAAAAAATATTAAGAGACTTCGAGATTACCTATGGTCGCGTAATCGCTGAATGAGTATAATGAAAAGAATAGGGAAAAGTCTTCAATCGCGAAGTCTCCAGAAAAGAGGCCGTTTAAGTTCAAACTGCCGAGACTTGGCGAATAACCTTTTATGGTTTGCAAATGAAGCATAGTCGGGTTGTCACCAGAAACAATGTGATGACTCAGTTTTCCATTAAACAGTAAGTCAACAAATGATTTTGTGACATGTGTCATAAGGTGATTGGATACTAAAGGTTTATCGCATGGTCACCATAAGGGAAAATTAGACTCAGCGACCACAAGACTTGGTGCTTTGCCTTTGTCGCGATGTCTGAGAAGGATTTAAAGGGATGCAAGATCATTTGGTGATTAAGCGACGACCGTAGGATAAAGAAACCAAAGGGATCTAACGACGATCGTGAAGTATGTTGGTTGTATTTCCTATTTTTGCTACTTTGCCTTGTTCCTTGTCTTGCCCTCTGCAAATTTTCATGTTTTCATGCCTATACATTGCAAAAATTGTCAAAACCCTGAAAAAACCCTAAAATCCAAGTGTTAAACGATGTATTTTTAAACCCTTGGGTCATGTCTTATGTTTTGTCGTTACCTTTTTCAATCACTTAAGACATGTGCTTTAAGTTATGTCGCCTTGTCGCATAACCCAGGGCGAATATTTCAAATGATCTCCCGACTTAGCTTTTCCTTTGTGTCGCATAGTCTCATTATAAAACAGAATGTTCCTTCAGTATCTCGAGACTTGGAAATTTCACTTAAAGTTGGGTAGTCGCTTGAACCTCATGTCATAAAGATTTATAAGAATGGGACCCACTGCTCAGTCGGGTGATCATGAGAGAAGTTAAAAAGTCAAAGAAATGTACTCAAACTTCATGATTACTTCATGCCGCATGGTCGCCAGAACAGGTCAAGGTTCACGGTTATGTTTTTTTTCAGTCGCATGGTCTTGAGATAGAATGACAGTTAGGAGATAATAGTCCCGATCCTGCGACTAACTGTTTGATGCTAGCAAATTTACTCAGTTGGGATGTCGCCAAAATACCACAATGACTCAGCTTTTCAGAATACGTTAAGTGGACAAAAGAATAGATGACATCTGTCATAAAGTAAATGGTTGTCGGGAGATCACCAGAAGTGGGAAATGGATTACGCGACAAGGAGACTAAGGTATGTTTGCCTTCAGTCGCAAGGTCTCCAGATAGTTTAAGAGCATGACTGATCATCAAGCGATTAAGCGCTAACCGTCAGATGAAAAGAATTATAAGATCAAACGGTGGTCGCAGAATTGGGAAAGAAATATGTCCTGAGGAAATTATCTCCCGACTGTGCGATGAGCTGAAAACAAAGGTAAATCGTGTACTCGCGCGCTATTTTTGCCGAGGTAATTTTTATCTGTGACTCAGTAAATGCAATGTTATAAAGATGTAGCTCGCGCAGTCGCGATGTCTGGTGAAAGTTGAGTTGTGGCCCTGTGACTCAGCGACAAAGGAATCATGCAAAGGCTTCGCTCACTCGCTCATGTTTCCAGGAAATGAAAAAGTAACTCACGGGGATGCGACGAGTTAAAAGACAATGTGGTCACGAGGTCGCTAGTAAATCATGATAAAAGAAAAGCAGCTCGCGATCAAGCGATCGACTAAAGATCAACACATAATCACTTGTTTGTGCTAAATATGAATATAAAGTGCTAAGTGCCGTGACTGAGCGACCAAGGAGATAATCATGAAATATTAAAAGCAACAGACTGTTGCCAAGTCTGGAGAAGAAAGATGAGTTAAGGATAACTCCTCGCGACTTCAGTTTCACTGTAGTCGCCTGATCGCCAGATGGACTTGGGTCAGCCAAGGTAAAGAAAGTTCATTATTGCCTAATCTAGAGATCAAACCCTGGTTAAGGACAATAACTCATGAAAAAGAGACTCAACATGGTCGCGAGGTCGCTTGATCATGAGATCTGAAATGCGGTGCCAAGTGGATGACATGACAGAAAGAATCATTTGGCAACCAATCAGAAGATAGAATTTTGATTACTGTGCATAGAAGGTAGCTGAGATGTATGATAGAGAATGAATCAGAGGTTGACATGTCAGCTGTCTTAAACGTTATATGATTGCGCCAAGGATTCATAATTTGAATTTTGATTTCCTGTCAACTTCGTGCAACTACGGCTAGGTTTTTCAAAGTTTCACGACATGGAAACTTAATGGCAGAACTGATGTTTCTGAATTATGAGCCATGTACTGTGAATCATGTGGCTATAAACAGAGGATAGTGCATTCATTCTTTTTCACTGAGTTTTAAGATTTCAGGGCCAAGTTGTTGTTTCAGCGAAAAGTGATATTCAGAGCAGTTGCAGTGTTTCCAAAGTGATTAAAATTTCTAAAGTTGCAGAAGGTTGTGCTCAGAACAAAAGTTGATATTGGAAATTAGATTTGTTTCAATATCATTTTTAGTAGAGAAATTCAAGTTTTGCAAAGATGAGTAGGGTTGTGAGCGTTGCTTCTACGAGTGGAGGCAGTGGAAAGGAGCAGAAAAGAAAGCCTAGTTTCTTAGATGAATTTCTTCAGCTGTTGCCAAGTTCAAAAAAAAATAGAAAGATTGATGCAGGCGTGTTTAAAGATGACTTTGCAGATATCAGAGATGCTGCAACACCAGGCACAACAGGTTACTCTCTATTTACATACTTTTATAAAAATTTTGATAAGGCTATCCTTGTTTCAAACCCTTGGACGTCTGGTCTGGGTAGGTTATTAGTGCCTGATGTATTCCTAGATGTTGACCTATTCCTTGACCTGGCAAATCATTATGATGCCCTCACAAAGACCATCGAAAGGGAGGATGGCACTAACTTGTTGGTATTAAATAGAAATTCTTTCATGCAAGCTTTTGGTCTATTAAGCACCATGTCTACCAAAATTGACATGAAAAAGTAGGAAAAGAGATATAGTGCTAAGCCTGGTGTTGCTAAGGGCTTGTTGAACAAGCACATGCCAAAAGAATTAAGAGATCATCTAGGTCCTAAGGCTGAACCTTACCCATATTATTACAAGGACCTACATTTTTATATCAAATACAATGCCTATGCTCTTTGCAGAGTACTAGGAATAGATGGAGATGCAGAGAGAATTGGTCATGGTATCCTAATGATGGTATTAGACCTGCAAGATGTGCATTCAAGCACTAGTTATGATTATATCCAGCATATAATCGATGAGATGCATGAGGGTTCTATTGCTACACAGAAGAAATTGAAAAACCCTAAGGAGAAGGAACCAAAATTCTTGCATTATTCAGTCTTAATGCACCTTCTACTGTATTACAATTTTGCAATTATGCACCCCAATAATTTGTCTCCATAGAGATTCTTTCAGGCACAACCAAATCCTATCCAGTTCTGGGTTAGGGTTTGGAACTTTACTTCCAGAGATTGTGATTTCTGTGCATTCCAAAATTGGATTGTGTATCCAATAGTAAAAAGTCTGGGAATAAGCAGGACCAGAATTCCTTTGAAGGTTATACAACTGCTTAGGCCTTGTGAGTATCTAGAAAATTGGCCTGGAAACTGCAACTGGGGTGACTTTTACTTAGAGGATAATTTCACCATATTCAAAGTATTTGGGTGTATTCACCCACCCCATATTTTGCCTTATTATGTGCCAATGAGAGTTGCTGCCATGGAATTCATCTGGCAGCTGATGTTAACTAACAATGAACATTTTGCGCCACACAAGAAGGGGACCATAACCCCTAGGCAATTTAAGATTGCAAATTTTACAATAGGTTTCATGGCAGGGGTCAGAAAATTATACACTCCTACTATTCCAAATACAAATGTGCATTGTGAATGCATAGAGGAGGATGCTACAAGAAATAACTTGGATGAGGATGACATCCATATGAAGAGATTGAGAATCCAAGAGTTTCTCAAGCTACAGACTCAGATAAAAAGGAATGGTTTATCCTTTGGAGGTTTTTTCCCTGATCTTATGTACTTTGACAGGATCAAGGCTATGATTGACAACTACTATGTGTTGTTAGATCAATTGGATACTATTCTTGCAAAGAAAGGTGCTCAATCTCCTGAGCATTCAGAGTCAGAGTATGAAAGTGGAGATGATAGTGACTATGCACACCCTTATTTGTCTCCTCCACTACAACAGACCCAAGAGCAAGAAATGGTTGAGGTCCCACAATTGAAGGGAGCTTAAGAACACCATATTATAGATTTAACTGTTGCAACATAGCCTGATGATGTGGAAGAGCCTGCAGCAAAGAGGCAAAAACTAGAATTAGGCCAACCTTCAGGAGAAGGGCAGAGCAAGAAGAAGGACAAGGTTAAGGCCTTGATACCAGGTACCAGGTTATATGATCATAACCTGAGGAAGGCAATCAAACAAGGTAAGAAACAGATGCCTGATCCAGAAGATAACGTTGAGATCCCACTAAGGTCATGTGTGAATGAAAGATTGCTTAACCAGCAGAAGTTCCTGGATGATGATAATTTTGTGAAGACACAGGAATTCAAAGATTTCCTAAGGTGGCACAAAGCAGAGCAGCTGAAATCCCAATTACTTTTGGATGGGAAAGAGACAATTACCAATGAAGCTCTTGTGGCCCTACAAAATTATGACCCTGAGGTTGAGGACATTTCTCCTGAGGATGCCAGGAAAATGGTATTAGGAAGTGGTATTTTATTGGCTGAAGGCTGGGATTTGGCATTTGCATTTGTCATAGATCAAATCAAGAAGCAGCCTGACCTTAAAATGGTCAGTGAAGTCCAAATCGGAGAAATGATTAAGGGATTTGGGTATGAACCAAAGTCACAGGCCTTGGCCATGTGGAACCTGAGCCCTAAAGAGAAAAAGCCCCAATTAGTGAATATTCAAGAGAATATGGTGGGGAACCAGATGGTGTGGTCAGTGCAGGACACAGGGGACCTTGAGATTTCCCAAATAATGACACACTGGGCTCAGTTGAATGAGGATAAGACAAAGCAATTGTCTAAAAGGTATACTGATCTATTAGAAGAAACAAGTGCACTATCTAAAGATAGAGATCTGTGCCATATAAAGCTATACCAAAGAGATCAGATGATAAAAGTATTATCTTAGGAATTAGAGGCAAAACCAGAGGTAGTATATGTGCCTGCCTAGCCACCACCCATCCAGATTGAGGACAAGCCTAGATCAGAAGAGGCTGTAGAATAGAAAGTAGATGAAGAAAAGGGGAATGCTATAGCATTGAAAGCATTGAGAGGCATATTACAACATAGGATTGAGATCCTCAAAGAGAAAGCTGATGTTGTAATTAATACTTATAACAAATTGCCTATATTGCATGCTGAAGTACTAAGGTACCTTCTAATTTTGAACCCCATTTTCACAAAGTGGTCTACCAGAGCAAGCCTATTTGAGAAATTGACATCTCTGCAGAACATAAGGGCACAATTTCCTCCAATTGTCACAGAGGTAGAAGATGAGATCAAAAGGGTAAACATTGCTCTCTCATTCTTCAAAGGGAAATTGAACCAAATAGAGGCTAAGCTGAGTCTCTTTTCAGCTGATTTTAATAGGTTTATCCCTTCCTTGAAAGGAGAAGATGACCAGGTAAAGTCTATAGATGCTTAGAGAGGTGATTTTGATACCAAAATGCCTAGTGAAGAGGCTTTTCTTTTGGGAAAGGAGGTTGATATTGATGGTTTTAATTTAATATTAGATGAAGCATTCAAGGCTGAGATAGATATCAAAAAATTCCTCCTAGATGTCAAAAATATCACTGATGCAAGATGGGACACACAAAAGGTGTAGGTACAGAGTACCCAAGACTTCAATTGGCCAATAGATGATGAAGTAAAGGCATGGAAAGTCATGACAACACCGAAGAAAAAGAAACTTGTGGTAGAGGAAGAAATTTTGGACGATGAGTGAGGTACCACTTGGCACTGCACTGTTCATAGACAAGATGGACAGTTGTTTCAAAAGGAGATGTAGGTGAGCAGGCGAGAAAAGATACCAAGACTTTGCATAACTACACCAGCTACCATCTACAAATCAGATTGCAGTCGCAAGGTTGGGAGAAGAACAAGAGATATCAGATTTTACCTTTTTGACTCAGTCACCTCATCGTTCCTTGTCTCTCTCTCTCTCTCTCTTTTTCTATCTTACATCATTAGGGTTAGGGTTTTGAGACCATCCAAAGCTTGTTGCATCCTTAGGGATTCCAAGATGGTCTATAATCTATATATATCATAAGACTTGTAATAGTTAAGGGTCTTTGATCTTTTGGAAATTTTTTGCGAAGAAGAGATAAATATACTACAGAATTCAGATATTCTGGTTCATGTGTGTCTTTTGAAGTTGTGTAAACTTTCATGTACGAACGAGCTGGATTACATAAATGAAATACGGTGCAATTTTACTCTTTTCTACTGTTGTCTCTTTACTTTGTATGTATGCTTTTCTGTGTTAAAGTTTATAAGGTATTCAGTAACACTCTGGTTATCAGGTAACCATCTAATTGTTTACAAGTTTCTCTCAAGGAGAGAATTAAATGTTGTGAATGATTTGAAGGAGCATACTACTTTGTTAAGGATTTGATACAGTCATCTAGAGGTGACAAGATAGTTTGTAAGGAAACCTATCCTAATTGTTTGAACTGTAAGGCAGTTCAGTGTATGTTGTTTATGTGATTTCTTTGCTTATTATTGACTCTGCAGCCCAAAGGATAGGCACTGGTTCAGAAAATTGTCTGAATATCTATCTATGTCCAAGGTATTCCAAGTTATCAAAACCAAATCAATTAAAAACTCTATTACTAAGAAGATATAAGATGAACTTGTTAAAGGACCTCTGTTAGCAGGACACTGTCCATATTACTGATTACTTGAAGAGTGAATCAACTAGGTTAACCCTCCTACAAGAAAAGGAAGAAGGATTAAAACCCTTGTATCATTAGTTTCTGTCATATTGAAGATTATGATTTGAATGGTTAAATCGTGTATATAATTATGCTTGGTCATTTACAAGGTATTTTATAAGTTGGTTCAATAGAGATACATGACAAATCAGTGTCCAGATCAACAAATACTGTGTTAACAGCAATTTTAAGAGGTAAAACCTGCCTGAGCATATATGGAGCTCCAAAACAAAGAAGGACCTTATCCAGTCCTTAGAAATTAGGCTTTCCTTGTCCCTGAATCAGTATTAAAGGGTATGTTGTTTAAGTAGTTATTTCAAGCACTGTGATTCATACAAGAAAAATCCCTAACAAAGTGGCGAATCTGCTGGGGAATGATTATGTAAAGGATTGTTTTTAAGCTTTCCCAGAATCTAGTTTAAAATTTATTCCAGTTTTTGTTGTCATACTAACCCTTGATAGTTATTCATTCATCCCAATTTATTGGGTGGCGACTCTGAAAGGACATCTCTGAGATTAGTGCAAAGATTATTAAATGTCTTACAGAATGAATACTAGGTCAAAAACAAGAGCTGACCCAGAAAGGGTTTTAAATGAAGGAATCCCATCATCTTCAAGAGTGGGAGCTTCTTGGAGGAAAAAGAAAAATCAAGATACTATGGATGAAACTCCTTTAAGAGGTGAAGAGACAAATGTCAGAAAAGATAAGAATACTGTTCAGCAATCTCATGATGGAAATACTTCAGATTATGAGGAGGCTACTGAAAGAGTATTGGGTAGTCCCACAACTACTTCTACTTCAAATGAAAGAGAAGAGATTACTACACCCAGTTCAGACTCAGAAGATAACCCTTCTGATATGTTGGATAATGAAGAGAATTTTATTCTAAAGCAGTTGGCTTTAGTCTAACAAATGAAAAAGGAAAAAGAAATAAGAAAGAAAAAGAATGATCACAAGGATCTTGATAATGATAGAAGAAGACACCCTAAACACCAGACTACAAAACAAATAGATAAGTCTCAGAAAAACAAAGAGATACCAATCATTCATAGAGATTCTACTGTACAACTAGATAAGGGTAAGAAAAAGATGGGTGAACAAAGAGATCAAGACCCTAAATCTCAGAAACCTATTATTGAACAAATGTCAAATTAGAGATTGATTTGGAAAAACTAGGAATTGAGAAAGAAACCATGGAAAAGATGTTAGAAAAATCCCAAATGGAGGCTGCTACTATTGAAATGAAAAAGAAGATTGGTTTTTTACAATCTTCAAAATATTCTTTTTCTGGACCAGAGAAAAATACATCTTCTAGAGGGAAAACTGCTAAGGCTAAAGAGGATGATAGTTTTCAAAGAAAACCATTGCACAATGAGAGGTATAAACAATTTGATTTTGTTGGTATTCCTGGATACCCTAATGCATTTCCAAAAGATGTAGGTGATATAGGAGAAAAGCTCCCTAAGTTTGCTGGTAATAATGTGATTTCTTGTGAAGCACACTTAAGAAAGTTCATTGACTTTGTTGATGATTTAAATATCATCCATGAAGATGTATTGATTATTTTTTCAGTCCCTTGTTGAAGATGCAAGAGAATGGTTTAGAAGCCTGGCTAATGGCTCTGTTGTTTCCATGGATGAGTTGATTGAGTTGTTCAAAGATCAGTATGGAGATAAGACAAATAAAGGTTTTTTATTGAATGAGTTCAATAATATTAAGAAGAATTATAATGAAGAGGTTACAGAATTCAACATAAGATTTCAAAGGGCCATGCATAAACTGTTTCAAAAGATAAAGCTAGATGAAGAAATTTGTCTAGCAACTTATTTAAATGCTTATAATTCCAAAATGGGATATGCTCTGAGGGATAAAAACCCTAGAACTCTTACTGACGCTTACAAGATAGCAATCAATATTGAAATGAACAGAAGAGTGTCTGGTAAGTTGAATAGGAGAGATGATCCCAGGTTCAGTAAGAGAAATCTAAAGGAACCAGAGTATAAGGAATATAGAGCCCCTCAAAACAATAAACCTCTTTACAACAATAATTATCCTCAGAACAGGATGCAAAATCACCCTTATGGAACTTAGTTCAAGGATGGAAAGCCTGTCAGTGCACCTAAGAAAGAAAAGTCAGACAGTAAGACTCCAGACCCTCTTCATAGAAAATCAGTACATTTTTGTAATGAGGAGACCTGGTGTGAAGCGTGTGATGCTCCTCATAATCTTGATTTTTGTGTCATCTCTTTGGATTTAAAAGAAACAGAGGAACAAGAAACTAATGAAGGGGAACAGTGTGATCATAGCATGACCAACACTTATTCATGCCATGATACTGATTCAAACAGTGAAGAGGAAAATCATGATTCCTATGTTTCACAGAGAAGAGTTGAAACTCATCATTAATAGGTCCTATCTGACAGTGAGGTGGATGAGGCTGATGATAATATTAGATGCTATGCTCAAGATAGCCAAGAAGTTCCTATTATTAGAAAAGCTTCAGATGAAGAAAAAGAAAGAATTACTGCTGAGTTGGTAAACAAGGCTAGAAGCAATTACCACTTAAGAAATAGGGTGGTGGGAGGAACTAGTAGCCAACCCTCAAGTGTTTTCATTAAGGACAATAAATCAGGCCCTCAATATGTTCCCAAGAAAGAAGAACCAAGAGAAATTGGAAATAAGCATAAGGTCAAGGTCATCACAAAAGTTGTAGAACCAAATGCTCTACAAGATGAAAAGGACCAAGAAAAGATTGTTTCGGTTCAAAAAAAAGACAATAAAAAATTGAAAGGGCCATCTCAAAAGAAGTGTAGTGAAGAGAATGAAGATATCATTGATAAACCAAAACATTCAGATGTTTGCTATACTCCAGTTGACATGGGTCAATGTTTGTTTCAGATGACAGTTAAGGTACCTTTTCTAGAAATGATGAGGATCAAGGAACATAAAGAAAAAGTGATGTCATTGTTAAACAGTGTACCTAAAATAAAAGTTCAAGATCCAGTTGATGTATCTGAGATACCACCTATGATTGGAAATGAGGAGGAAATGTTAACATCTGAGATTCCTTAGATATTCTTAAATGCAACTTCTTCTCCAAAGGTGGTTGACCCATTTTTTCTGTCATTAATAATCAATGATAAGATGCTCAAAAATTGTATGATTGATTCAGGAGCTTCCAATACAGTCATGCCAGTTGAAATTATGAAGGCAATGGGCCTACATGTTGATACACCTCATGGTAGGTGTAGAGCTATGGATTCAAGGGAAGTCCCTGTGATTGGTACTATTGAGGCTATGCCTTACAGATTGGCACTTTGCCCTGATGTTGTCATGACAATGAATGTTCTGGTGGTTGATATACCACCTCATTATGGCATGTTGTTATCAAGAAAGTGGAGTGCTTCCATGGGAGGAAGTATACAAAATGAATTATCATATGTGACTTTCAATATTGCTGGAGAAAATTTCAATGTTTTGAGAGAGAAGAACTCCTCACATGATAGAAAAATATGAGGATACTCATATCAATTGCTGCATTGACATGGATATGGAGAATTTCAGAATGCAAAAAGAAGAACCCTGCTATCAAGATCAAGGATTTGATCCTTTAAGTAATGAATTGATCTTGAAAGAAGATGGGATATGGAAAATGTATTTTGATGGTGCTTGCTCAAAAGAAGGATCAGGAGCAGGAGTACTTTTGATATCCCCATCAGGTACAACCTTTAAATACTGATTTCTGCTAGCCTTTCAGTGTACTAATAATACTGCAAAGTATGAGGCCTTGTTTTTTAGGACTTGAGATAGCTATCAAACATGGTATAAAATGTTTAAAAGTTTATGGTGACTCTGAGTTAGTGATAGCACAAGTCCGATCCAAATATGCTGTGAAAAATGATAGATTAAAAATGTATAAGCATGCTATTTGGGATCAACTTGAGATGTTTGATGCTTTTGATATAATTTGGTTAGAAAGGTCAAAGAATATTATGGCTGATTTTGTGGCAAATGTTGCTTTGAAAAACAATGATTTGACCTTACATGGAGTATCATTACTTGAGGTAAAAAAAAAGACCAGTTGTCCCTGATAACATATATAACTGGCAAGTATTCCAAGATGATCAGGATATTCTAAGGTTCATGCAAGGTTTAGATCAGTATGAAAACCAGAGTATAGATTGCAGTTCCTTGATAGAATCAGATAATGGAAAAGAGTACATCTTTGGAAATGAGGTTGTTCAGTTGAGTTCTGATCAGATTCCTAGGGGTTTGGTTGAACTTGAAGCATTGTTTATTAGTAAACAAAATGATTAAGCTAAGACAAGCAATGCTAATGTTGAGGACTTAGAAGAAGTGAATTTAGGATCAGAAAATAGTCCTCAAATAGTTTATATTGGAAAAGGTTTGGACTCTCATGTAAGGATAAGTCTGATCAGATTGCTAAGAAGGTACAAGCATGTTTTTGATTGGTCATATGAATATTTGAAGGCATATAGAGAGGACCTTTTCCAACATGAAATTCCTCTTAAATCAGATGTTAAACCATTCAGACAAAAGAAAAGACCCATCAACCCCTTGTTGGCTCCCAAGATGCAGCAGGAATTAATGAAGCTTAAGGATGCTGGGATAATTCAACCTATTCGGCATTCAACATGGGTATCTAATTTAGTGCCAGTCAGGAAGAAGAATGGTGACATTCTATTGTGTGTTGATTTCAGAAATTTGAATATTGCCTCACTTAAAGATAATTACTCACTGCCAAACATGGAAGCAATGTTGCATAAAGTAACTGGTTGTGAACTACTATCAATGATGGATGGATTTTTAGGATACAACCAGGTTCTTGTCAAGGAGTCAGAACAATACAAGACTACATTTACTACTCCTTGGGGAACGTATGTTTATATCATAATGCCTTTTGGTCTGATAAATGCAGGGGCAACTTTTCAGAGATCCATGGATGTTTCTTTCAAAGAATTTATTGATTTATTCATGGTTGTTTATCAGGATGACTTAACTACATATTCTAAGAGGGATAATGATCATTGTGATCATTTGGGTAAAGTTTTTAATAAAGCATTAGAATATGGTGTTTCATTAAACCCTAAGAAATGTCACTTTGCAGTTAAGGAGGGAAAATTGCTCGGACATATTGTGTCTAAGGAAGGGGTAAGAATAGACCCTAAAAGAGTAGAAGCAATTCAAAAAGTTGTTGCTCCAAAGAACTTAAAAGGTGTACAATATTTCCTAGGAAATATTAATTTTGTCAGAAGATTTGTAGCAAATTTTGCTAAAATTGTCAAACCAATTGTGAAATTGCTAAAAAAGGATACTAAGTTTGCTTGGAATGATGATGCTCAACAAGCTTTTGAAAGGGTAAAGAAGGCAGTGCAGGAGACTCCAATGTTGAAATCCCTGGACTACACTAAGCCTTTCTCCCTGTTTTCATTTGCATCATTCCATACAATTGCTGCAATTTTGCTTCAAAAGGATGAGCAAGGATTTGAACACCCCATAGAATTTTACAGTAAATCCTTGTAGGCTGCTGAACTTAATTATGATATAATGGAGAAACAAGCCTATGCATTGGTAAAGGCTGTCAAATCTTTTAGGCCCTATTTGGTGTGTGCCAAGGTGCAGGACTATGTTCCACATTCAACAATAAAAGATATCCTTACTCAGTCAGAGGTTACTGGTAAGAGATGTAAGTGGATTACAAGGATTCAGGAGTTCAATTTGGATATAAATATCACCAAGTTGGTAAGAGGCCAAGGTTTGGCCAAGCTTATGACAAAGGAGAACCTGGACCTTGTGAAAAAAAATCAAATAGAAACAAATGATCAAGCTATTACTAGTATTGAGAGACAACCGTATTATGCTGACATTGTGTTTTTCCTTAAAAATGCTAAATGCCCTGATCATTTGTCTGATAATCAAAAGAGGAGTTTGAAATTACAAGATCAAAGGTATGTTTTAATCCAGGGGGATTTATTCTGGAAAGATAAAAATGGTGTTTTACTACTATGCCTTGACAAGTATCAAGCTGAGAAAGTCCTAATAGAGATGCATGAAGGACAATGTGGAGGTCACTTTTCTGCCAAGACCACTGCTCATAAGATTTTGAGGGTAGGATATTATTGGCCTACCTTGTTCAAAGATACTTATATGCATGTTAGGAAATGTGAACCATGTCAGAGGCTCTCCAATAAGTTGAAATTTGCAGGTGCTCTGTTACTTAACCCGATGAGTACTGAGGCTCCTTTTGCTGTATGGGGCATTGATTTTATTGGTGAATTTCAAGAAAAGTCTAGTGCAGGGCATAGTTGGATTTTAGTTGCCACAGATTACTTTACTAAATGGATTGAGGCTATTCCCACAAGGAGAGCAACTAGTAAGGTGGTTACTGAATTCTTGCTAGAAAACATTTTGACCAGATTTGGTGTGCCAAATAAATTAATAATGGACAATGCTATGAGTTTCAAATTAGAGGAAATGACAAGTTTCTATGAGCAGTATGGGATTACAATATCATATTCATCCCCATATCATCCACAGGCCAATGGACAGGCTGAGTCTAGCAATAAAATCCTTTTAAAAATATTGAAAAGAACTCTGGAACAAAACAAGAGAGCATGGCACACAAAGCTGAGATTAGCTCTTTGGGCTGATAGAATAACATTAAAGAAGGCAACTGGTCAATCACCTTTTGAGTTAGTATATGGATTGCAAGCAAGGTTGCCTATTAACAACTTATTGCCTATTTTCCAGTATATACAAGAAGAACATTTAGATGTTTCTGACAACATGCAAAATAGAATCATGCAGCTGAATGAATTAGATGAGATGAGAAGAAACAATCAGAGAGAAAACATGAAGCTGCAATAGAAGATGAAATATCTTTTCGACAAGAGGGATATTGAGAGAAAATTCCAAGTTGGTGATCTAGTTCCCCAATGGAATGCAAGGGCACAAGATAAAGGCAAGCACAAGAAGTTTGAATCATTGTGGCTAGGACCATTTGTCATTGCAGAAAAATTTGGCAAAGATTCATACTTGTTGACGAACATGGAGGGTGATCTTTTTGAGTTGTCTGTGCATGGACAGTTTCTAAAGCTGTTCTTTGAGTAAAGATCCAAGATGCACAGCCAAGTATGTATCATATTTTCCTTTCCCTGTCCTTTGTTTGTAAATTGTTTTACATATTTCCCTTCCTGCTATAGGGTTTTTCTCGAGTGAGTTGGTCTGCAACCAGAGATTCTGTGGTTCTTTGTCATAAACTAAGTTTAGCCAATCCACAATCAGAGCCACTGTTGGTTGTATTTCCTATTTTTTCTTCTTTTCCTTGTTCCTTGTCTTTCCCTCTGCAAATTTTCAGGTTTTCATGCCTATACATTGCCAAAATTGTCAAAACCATGAAAAAACCCTAAAATCCAAGTGTTAAACGATGTATTTTTAAACCCCTGGGTCATGTCTTATGTTTTGTCATTACCTTTTTCAATCACTTAAGACATGTGCTTTAAGCTATGTCACCTCGTCGCGTAACCCAGGGCGAATATTCCAAATGATCTCTTGACTTATCTTTTCCTTTGTGTCGTGTAGTCTCATTATAAAATAGAATATTCCTTCAGTATCTCGAGACTTGGCGATTTCACTTAAACTTGGGTAGTCGCTTGAACCTCATGTCATAAAGCTTTATAAGAATGGGACCCACTGCTCAGTCGGGTGATTGCGAGAGAAGTCAAAAAGTCAAAGAAATGTACTCAGACTTCGCGATTACTTCATGTCGCATGGTCGCCAGAACAGGTCAAGGTTCATGGTTATGTTTTTCTTTAGTCGCGTGGTCTCGAGACAGAATGAAGGTTAAGATATAATAATCCTGATCCCGCAACTAACTATTTGATGCTAGCAAGTTTACTCAGTCAGGATGTCGCTAGAATACCACGATGACTCAGCTTTTTAGAATATGTTAAGTGGACAAAAGAATAGATGACATCTGTCATAAAGTAAATGGTTGTCGGAAGATCGCCAGAAGTGGGAAATGGATTACGCGACAAGGAGACTAAGGTATGTTTTCCTTTAGTCGCAAGGTCTCCAGATAGTTTAAGAGCATGACTGATCGTCAAGCAATTAAGCGCTAACCGTTAGATGAAAAGAATTATAAGATCAAATGGTGGTCGCAGAATCAGGAAAGAAATATGTCCTTAGGAAATTATCTCCCGACTATGTGATGAGCTGAAAACAAAGGTAAATTGTGTACTCGCAAGCTCTTTGTGCCGACCTAATTTTTATGTGCGACTCGGTGAATGCAATGTTATAAAGATGTAGCTCGCGCAGTCGCGATGTCTGGTGAAAGGTGAGCTATGGCCCTGCGACTCAGCGGAAAAGGAATCATGCAAAGGCTTCGCTCACTCGCTCATGTTTATAGGAAATGAAAAAGTAACTCACGGGGATGTGATGAGTTAAAAGACAATGTGGTCGCGAGGTCGCTAGTAAATCATGATAAAAGAAAAGCAGCTCGCGATCAAGCGATTGAGTAAAGATCAACACATAATCGCTTGTTCGCGCTAAATATGAATATAAAGTGCTAAGTGATGCGACTGAGTGGCCAAGGAGATAATCATGAAATATTAAAAGCAACGGCTTGTCGCCAAGTCTGGAGGAGAAAGATGAGTTAAGAATAACTCCTCGCGACTTCAGTTTCACTGTAGTCGCCTGATCGCCAGATGGAATTGGGTCACCCAAGGTAATGAAAGTTCATTGTCATCTAATCTAGAGATCAAACCCTGGTTAAGGACAATAGCTTGCGACAAAGAGACTCAACGTCGTCGTGAGGTCGCTTGATCACGAGATCTAAAATGTGGCGCCAAGTGGATGACATGACAAAAAGAATCATTTGGTAACCATTCAAAAGATAGAATTTTGATTACTGTGCATAGAAGGTAGCTGAGATGTATGATAGAGAATGAATCAGAGGTTGACATGTTAGCTATCTTAAACGTTATATGATTGCACCAAGGATTCATAATTTGAATTTTGATTTCTTGTCAACTTCATGCAACTACGGCTAGGTTTTTCAAAGTTTCACGGCATGGCAACTTAATGGCAGAATTGACATTTCTGAATTATGAGCCATGTACTATGAATCATGTGGCTATAAACAGAGGATAGTGCATTCATTCTTTTTCACTGAGTTTTAAGATTTCAGAGCCAAGTTGTTGTTTCAACGAAAAGAGATATTCAGAGCAGTTGCAGTGTTTCCAAAGTGATTAAAATTTCTAAAGTTGCAGAAAGTTGTGCTCAGAACAACAGTTGATATTGGAAATTAGATTTGTTTCAATATCATTCCAAGAAGAGAAATTCAAGTGTTTCAAAGATGAGTAGGGCTGTGAGCATTGCTTCTACGAGTGGAGGCAATGGAGAGGAGCAGAAAGGAAAGCCTAGTTTCTCAGATGAATTTCTTCAGCTGCTGCCAGGTTCAACACAAAATAGAAAGATTGATGTAGGCATGTTTAAAGATGACTTTGTAGATATCAGAGATGCTGCAACACCAGGCACAACAGGTTACTCTCTATTTACATACTTTTATAAAAATTCTGATAAGGCTATCCCTGTTTCAAACCCTTGGACGTCTGGTCTGGGTAGGTTATTAGTGCCTGATGTGTTCCTAGATGTTGACCTATTCCTTGACCTGGAAAATCATTATGATTCCCTCACAAAGACCATCAAAAGGGAGGTTGGCACTAACTTGTTGGTATTAAATAGAAATTCTTTCATGCAAGCTTTTGGTCTATTTAGCACCATGTCTACCAAAATTGACATGAAAAAGCAGGAAAAGAGATATAGTGCTAAGCCTGGTGTTGCTAAGGGCTTGTTGAAGAAGCACATGCCAAAAGAATTAAGAGATAATCTAAGTCCTAAGGCTGAACCTTACCCATATTATTACAAGGACCTACATTTTTATATCAAATACAATGCCTATGCTCTTTGCAGAGTACTAGGAATAGATGGAGATGCAGAGAGAATTGGTCATGGTATCCTAATGATGGTATTAGACCTACAAGAGGTGCATTCAAGCACCAGTTATGATTATATCCAGCATATAATCGATGAGATGCACGAGGGTTTTGTTGCTACACAGAAGAAATTGAAAAACCCTAAGGAGAAGGAACCAAAATTCTTGCATTATTCAGTCTTAATGCACCTTCTCCTGTATTACAATTTTGCAATTATGGACCCCAATAATTTGTCTCCATAGAGATTCTTTCAGGCACAACCAAATCCTATCCAGTTCTGGGTTAGGGTTTGGAACTTTACTTCCAGAGATTGTGACTTCTGTGCATTCCAAAATTGGATTGTGTATCCAATAGTAAAAAGTCTGGGAATAAGCAGGACCAAAATTTCTTTGAAGGTTATACAGCTGCTTAGGCCTTGTGAGTATCTAGAAAATTGGCCTGGAAACCACAACTGGGGTGACTTTTACTTAGAGGAGAATTTCACCATATTCAAAGTATTTGGGTGTATTCACCCACCCCATATTTTGCCTTATTATGTGCCAATGAGAGTTGTTGCCATGGAATTCATCTGGCAGCTGATGTTAATTGACAATGAACATTTTGCACCACACAAGAAGGGGACCATAACCCCTAGGAAATTTAAGATTTTAAATTTTACAATAGGTAAGAATGCCATGGATGAAGTGAGTCAATGGCTGGAAAAGTTTAGAATGGGGGCAGCCCCTTACAGATATATTGACCCAGAAGGTTTCATGGCAGGGGTCAGAAAATTGTACACTCCTACTATTCCAAATACAAATGTGCATTGTGAATGCATAAAGGAGGATGCTAAAAGAAATAACTTGGATGAGGATGACATCCATATGAAGAGATTGAGAATCCAAGAGTTGCTCAAGCTGCAGACTCAGATAAAAAGGAATGGTTTATCCTTTGGAGGTTTTTTCCTTGATCTTATGTACTTTGACAGGATCAATGCTATGATGGACAACTACTATGTGTTGTTAGATCAATTGGATACTATTCTTGCAAAGAAAGGTGCTCAATCTCCTGAGCATTCAGAGTCAGAGTATGAAAGTGGAGATGATAGTGACTATGCACACCCTTATTTGT
>MU226094.1:167030-177641 GCA_018584345.1 Thuja plicata
ATTACCAATGAAGCTCTTGTGGCCCTACAAAATTATGACCCTGAGGTTGAGGACATTTCTCCTGAGGATGCCAGGAAAATGGTATTAGGAAGTGGTATTTTATTGGCTGAAGGCTGGGATTTGGCATCTGCATTTGTCATAGATCAAATCAGGAAGCAGCCTGACCTTAAAATGGTCAGTGAAGTCCAAATCAGAGAAATGATCAAGAGATTTGGGTATGACCCATAGTCACAGGCCTTTGCCATGTGGAAGCTGAGCCCTAAAGAGCAAAAGCCCCAATTAGTGAATATTCAAGAGAATATGGTGGGGAACCAGATGGTGTGGTCAGTGCAGGACATAGGGGACCTTGAGATTTCCCAAATAATGATACACTGGGCTCAGTTGAATGAGGATAAGACATAGCAATGTTCTGAAAGGTATACTGATCTGTTAGAAGAAACAAGTGCACTATCTAAAGATAGAGATATGTGCCATATAAAGCTATACCAAAGAGATCAGATGATAAAAGCATTATCTGAGGAATTAGAGGCAAAACCAGAGGTAGTATATGTGCCTGCCCAGCCACCACCCATCCAGATTGAGGACAAGCCTAGATCAGAAGAGGCTGTAGAATAGAAAATAGATGAAGAAAAGGGGAATGCTATAACATTAAAAGCATTGAGAGGCATATTACAACATAGGATTGAGATCCTCAAAGAGAAAGTTGATTTTGTAATTAATACTTATAACAAATTGCCTATATTGCATGCTGAAGTACTAAGGTACCTTCTAATTTTGAACCCCTATTTCACAAAGTGGTCTGCCAGAGCAAGCCTATTTGAGAAATTGACATCTCTAAAGAACATAAGGGCAGACTTTCCTCCAATTGTCACAGAGGTAGAAGATGAGATCAAAATGGTAAACATTGCCCTCTCATTCTTCAAAGGAAAATTGAACCAAATAGAGGCTAAGTTGAGTCTCTTTTCAGCTGATTTTAATAGGTTTATCCCCGCCTTGAAAGGAGAAGATGACCAGGTAAAGTCTATAGATGCTTGGAGAGGTGAGTTTGATACCAAAATGCCTAGTGAAGAGGCTTTTCTTTTGGGAAAGGAGGTTGATATTGATGGTTTTAATTTAATATTAGATGAAGCATTCAAGGCTGAGATAGATATCAACAAATTCCTCCTAGATGTCAAAAATATCACCGATGCAAGATGGGACAGACAAAAGGTGCAGGTACAGAGTACCCAAGACTTCAATTGGCCAACAGATGATGAAGTAAAGGCATGGGAAGTCATGAAAACACCGAAGAAAAAGAAACCTGTGGTAGAGGAAGAAATTTTGGATGATGAGTGAGGTACCACTTGGCACTGCACTGTTCATAGACAAGATGGATAGTTATTTCAAAAGGAGATGTAGGTGAGCAGGAGAGAATAGATACCAAGACTTTGCATAACTACACCAACTACCATCTACAAATCAGATTGCAGTCACAAGGTCGGGAGAAGAACAAGAGATATCAGATTTTACCTTTTTGACTCAGTCACCTCATCGTTCGACCTTCTCTCTCTCTCTTTTTCTATCTTACATCTTTAGGGTTAGGGTTTTGAGACCATCCAAAGCTTGTTGCATCCTTAGGGATTCCAAGATGGTCTAGAATCTATATATATCATAAGACTTGTAATAGTTAAGGGTCTTTGATCTTTTTAAACATTTTTGCGAAGAAGAGATAAATATACTACAGAATTCAGATATACTGGTTCATGTGTATCTTTTGATGCTGTGTAAAATTTCATGTACGAACGAGATGGATTACATAAATGAAATAGGGTGCAATTTTACTCTTTTCTACTATTGTCTCTTTACTTTGTATGTATGCTTTTCTGTGTTAAAGTTTAAAAGGTATTCAGTAACACTCTGGTTATAAGGTAACCATCTAATTATTTACAAGTTTCTCTCAAGGAGAGAATTAAATGTTGTGAATGATTTGAAGGAGCATACTACTTTTTTAAGGATCTGATACAGTAGTCTGGAGGTGACAAGATAGTTTGTAAGGCAACCTATCCTAATTGTTTGAACTGTAAGGCAGTTCAGTGTATGTTGTTTATGTGATTTCTTTGCTTATTATTGACTCTGCAGCCCAAAGGATAGGCACTGGTTAAAAAAATTGTCTGAATATCTATCTATGTCCAAGGTATTCCAAGTTATCAAAACCAAATCAATTAAAAACTCTGTTACTAAGAACATACAAGCTGAACTTGTTAAAGGACCTTTGTTAGCAGGACACTATCCATATTACTGATTCCTTGAAGAGTGAATCAACTAGGTTAACCCTCCTACAAGAAAAGGAAGAAGGATTAAAACCCTTGTATCATTGGTTTCTGTCATATTGAAGATTATGATTTGAATGGTTAAATTCTGTATATGATTATGCTTGGTAATTTACAAGGTATTTTATAAGATGGTTCAATAGAGATACATGAAAAATCAGTGTCCAGATCAACAAATACTGTGTTAATAGCAATTTTAAGAGGTAAAACCTGCCTGAGCATATGTGGAGCTCCAAAATGAAGAAGGACCTTATCCAGTCCTTAGCAATTAGGCTTTCCTTGTCCTTGAATCAGTATTAAATGGTATGGTGTTTAAGTAGTTATTTCAAGCATTGTGATTCATACAAGAAAAATCCCTAACAAAGTCTAAGAACAAAAGTGCCCAAAGGGAAAAGTCCTCTCGACTTGGTGATTAAGGTATGTCACAAAGTCGTTAGATTAGAAAAGGGGCACAAATAACTTGTCATGTGGAAATTAAGCACTCAGGTTTAGATTCCGCGATCAGGCGACTAGGGGTTGTCGCGTAGTTTGGTGAAGAAAAGATAACATTGAGCGACTTAGAAATAATGGCAAAAGATAATATTAATTGTTATTCGCATAGTCTAAGAAAGGAATGTGGGTTAGTAATAACCACTGGCAACTTAGATTTTCTCTATGTCTCATGATCGCCAAGTATTGACTGTGGTTAGTAGGAGAAATGAAATTGCACAGTCGCTATGTCTTTGAATAAACCATGGGTTAAGGATTGAAATCAAAAACAGAGGAGATGAATGTAGTCGCATTGTTTCTTGGTGCTGAAAAGGTGCCAGTCTTAAATATGTCAGTATGAATTTTGGCGGCCAATCAGATCTCCTGATTTTGATTACTGTGCAGAAAAAGAGTAGCTGAGATGTATGAAAGAGGACCAATCCCAGGGTGACATATCACCTCATTTTAATATTATAAGGTTTACCCGAGGATTCCGTTTTACAAATTTGATTTTCCTGTCACACTCAGGAAACTACGGCTAGGTTTTCAATTATGTTCATGGTATGTGGAATTTAAGATAGAATTCATGTTACTAGAATCATGAGAAATGTACCTTGAATGATTAATATAAGGAGATGATTGCTTGCTTGTTTACATTCACCTTGATTTTAGATTTTCTAAGTTTAAGAAGTTCAGTTGCCAAAACAGAGTAAATTCAAAGATTTGTAGAGTTCTCTGAGAATTGAGAGTTCATTGTTTCCAGAATTGTGTGTAAGACAGTCTGAGGAGTCTCTGTGAGAGATTTGTTTTAATATCAGTAGGAAATAGGAGATTCAAGGTTTTGCAAGTATGAGTGGGGCTGTTAGTGTTGCTTCGACAAGTGGAGGAAGTGAGGAAGAGAAGAAGGGAAAAGCGAGTTTTTCTAATGAATTCCTCCGTCTCCTGCCTAGTTCAACACAGAATAAGAAGGCTAATGCTAATGCCTTTATTGATTAATACAAAGATATTCGAGATGTTGTGACTCCAAGGACCATAGATTTTTCCCTCTTCAATTTTTTTTATAAAAATTCTTATAAGCCCATCCCAGTATCAAATCCTTGGACCTGTGGTTTAGCTAGGTTGCTTGTTCCTGATGTTTTCCTGGATGTAGACTTATTTTTATACCTAGCCAATCACTATGATGCTTTGTCTAAAACCATCAAAAGAGATGATGGCACTGCCCTTTTAATCTTGAATAGAAATTCATTCATGCAAGCCTTTGGCTTATGCAGTACCATGTCTACCAAAATTGACATGACAAGGCCGAAACAGAGGTATACTTTGAAGCCTGGGATTGCAAGGAGTCAGTTGCTGAAACATATGCCAAAAGAAGTAACAAAGTATTTGGACCCTATGTCCGGGGACTACCCATACTATTACAAGGATCTGCACTTTTACATCAAGTATGGAGAATATGCCCTTTCTAGAGTGTTGGGAATAGATGGTGATGCTGAGAAGATTGATGATGGTGTTAGACCTACAAGAGGTCCATTCTAACACCAGTTATGACTATATTCAACATATCATAGATGAAATACATGAGGGTTTCATTGCAACCCAGAAAAGATTGAAGAACCCAAAGGAGAAGGAGCCTAAATTTTTGCATTACTCAGTTCTTATGCATCTCCTTTTGCATTTCAACTTTGTCATTATGGATGTTAATAATTTAACTCCTCAGAGATTTTATTAGTCAGCACCAAATCCTATCCAGTTTTGGGTTAGGGTTTGGAATTACACTTCTAGGGAGTGTGACTACTGTGCCTTTTAGAATTGGATTGTGTATCCAATGGTGTAAAGTCTGGGAATAAGCAAAACAAGAATCCCATTAAAAGTTATACAGTTGCTTAGGCCTTGTGACTATACAGATAGTTGGCCTGAAAAGCATAATTGGGGTGACTTCTTTTTAGAAGAAAATTACAGTATCATCAGGGTATATGGGTGTATTCACCCACCTCATTTATTACCATACTATGTGCCTGCAAGAGTGGCTACAATGGAATTCATATGGCAGTTGATATTAACAGATAATGAGAACTTTGCACCGCACAAGAAGGGGACTATAACCCCTAGGTAGTTTAAGATTTCTCATTTCACAATTGGAAAAGGTGCCAGTGATGCAATAGGTCAATGGTTGAAAAAATTCAGGATGGGGGCAGCCCCTTATAGGTACATTGATCCAGAGGGTTTGATGGCAGGGGTTAGGAGATTGTATACTCCTACAATCCCTAATACAAATGTCCACTGCAAGTGCATAGCAGAAGATGCAACAAGGAATATCCTGGATGTGGATGATATTCATACTAGAAGACTGAGAATCCAAGAGTTGCTGAAGCTAGAGAAGAAAATAAAGAGAAATGGGTTGTCCTTTGGGGGTTTTTACCCTGACCTCCCATATTTTGAGAGGATCAAAGCCATGATAGATAATTATTATGTGCTTATAGAGTAACTGGATACTGTGCTTGAAAAAAAGGGTGCTTAGACACCTGATCATTCAGAGTCAGAAAAGGACAACAATAGTGACAGTGATTATGCACGTCCTACTATGCATGCTTCATCACAGCAAGATATTGTTGAGGTACCACAGTTGTAGGGAGCTAAGGGTCATATAATAGACTTGACAGTTGCTACCCAACCTGATGATATAGAAGAACCTACTGCAAACAGGCAGAAATTGGAAATAGGTCAACCCTCAACTGAAGGGAAGAATAAGAAGAAAGATAAGGCTAAGGCCTTAGTCCCTGGTAATAGGTTATATGATCATAACCTAAGAAAGGCCATAAGAGAGGGCAAGAAATAGCAACCTGACTTAGATGATGAGGTTGAAGTAGCCCTCGAGGCATGTATTGATGAGAGACTAATTCATCAGCAGGAGTTCTTGAATGATGGTAACTTTGTAAAAACTGAGGAGTTTAAGGATTTCCTCAGATGGTACAAGAAAGAACAAATCAGAGCAGAGTTGACAGTAGATGACCAGGATACTATCACTAATGAAGCATTGATGGCTCTAAAAAATTATGATCCTGAAAGTGAGGATATTTCACTAGAGGATGCAAGGAAACTGGTATCAAGAAGTGGAATACTATTGGCTGAGGGTTCGGATTTAGCATCTGCCTTCATTATTGATCAAATTAGGAAATAATCAGATCTCAAGATGGCTAGTGAAGTGCAAATGGGTGATGTAATAAAAGGATTTGGGTATAGCCCAAAGTCTCAAGCCTTTGCAATGTGGAGCTTGTGTCCCAGAGACCGAAAACCCCAAGTGGTAAACATTCAAGAAAATATGGTGGGGAATCAAATGGTATGGTTAGTACAGAACACAGGGGAATTGGAAATATCCCAAATCATGACACATTGGGCTCACCTAAATGAAGATAAAACTAAGAAGTTGTCTGAAAGGTGCAGCATGTTGTTGGACGAGACCAATGCCCTGTCAAAGGATAGGGAAATATGCCAGATACAACTCTATTAGAGGAACCAAATGATTCACAAATTGCTGAAAGAGTTAGAAGAAAATCCTGAGGTGGTATATGTACCTACACAACCACCACCCATGCAAATTGAAGATAAGCCTAAATCAGAGGAGGCTATTGAACAAGAAGTAGATAAGGAAAAGGGAAATGAAATTGCTTTGAAAGCATGGAAGGGTGTGCTGCAACACAAAATTGACATTTTGAAAGATAAAACTGATGTTATAATCAATGCTTATAACAGGTTTCCAGCCTTGCACACCGAGGTAATGGGGTACCTTGCCATTCTAAACCCTTACTTTACTAAGTGGTCTGCTAGGGCAAAGTTGTTTGAAAATTTAGCATCTTTACAAGCCATAAGACCGGATTTTCCTGAAATAGTAACAGAGGTTGAAGATGAGATCAAAAGAGTCAATATTGCTCTGTTATTCTTTAAAGGAAAATTAAACTAGATAGATGTTAAGTTGAGCCTCTTTTCAAATGATTTTAATAGGTTTATTCCTTCATTAAGGGGAGATGATGACCAAATAAAGGTTGTAGATGCCTCGAAGAATGAATTTGATAGCAAGATGCCTAGTAATGAGGTTTTTATCTTGGGAGAAGATGTTGATGTTGAGGGATTCAATAAAATATTGGATGAGGCCTTTAAAGCAGAGACTGACATCAACAAATTCCTGCTTGATGTCAAAAATATCACTGATGCTAGATGGGATAGACAAAAGGTGCAAGTATAGAGTACTCAAGACTTCAAGTGGCCATCCAATGATGAAGTAAAAGCATGGGAAGTGATGACTACACCCAAGAAGAAGAAGCCAATAGCAGAGGAATAAATTCTAGACGATGAGTAAGGATGACTGCTTGGTACTTCACTAATAAAAACAAAGAGAATAGTTGTTGTAAAAGGAGAACGTAGGTAATTCTGAGAGCACAGTCATCCAAACTTAACATAACTGCTATCATCTACTATGTACACAATTAGATCAAGTCACTAGATCAGGAGAAGAACAAAGAATATCTGTTTCTATCTTTTTGACTTGGTCATTCCAACGCTTCTTCTCTCTCTTTCTTTTTGTCTCTCTAGTAGTTTTAGGGTTAGGTTTTCTGAGACCGTCCGAAGCTTGTAGCATCCTTTTGAAAAGGATTCCAAGATGGTCAAAAAACCTATATATAGAAGAAGAGTTGTAAATCGTAAGAGGTCTTTTTTTATTGGAATTTTTTGGAGAAAAGAGATAATATACTGTAGAATTCAGATGTTCTAAATTTCTGTCTATCTTTTGGAGTTACACAATCGTTCATGTATGGATGCTGGATCATATAAATAAAATACAGTGCAATTTTACTCTCTTCAATTGATGTCTCTTTATTTTTTGTGTATGCTCTTTTATGTTTAAGTTTGCAAGGCATTCAGAAACATTTTGGTTATAAGGTAAATATCTAATTGCTTACAAGTTTCTTTTAAGGAAAGAACTAAATTTTGTCAGTAGTTTCAGAGACTATGATGGTTTTTTAAAGATTTGATGCAATAGTTTAGAGGTGACAGGGTAATTTGTAAGGCAACTTATCTGAATTGCATGTGGGTTGTAAGGCAACTTACTGTATTTTGTTTCTATGAGATCTTAGTTTATTTTGACTCTATAGCCCAAAGGATAGGCACTGGTTCAGAACTTGGTCTGATAATCTGTCATTGTCCAAGTTATTTCAAGATATCAAAACTAATTTAATCAAAATACTCATGTTACTAAGAACAAACTAAACTCAGTAAGGACCTATATCAGCAGGACAGTGTCCACTTTATTGATTCCTTGGAGAGTGAATCAACTAGGTTATCCCTCCTAAAAGAAAAGGGAGAATGATGAAAATCCTTGTATCACTCATTTTTTCTATATTCACAACCATGGTTTGTATGGTTAAATCTTGCATCTGATTATGCTTGGTCATTTGCAAGGTGATTTATCAGTTGGTTTAACAAAGGTACATATCAAATTAGTGTCCACACTATAACATACTGTGTAAATAACAATCATAAAAGGTAAAACCTGCCTGAGTATATGTGGAGCTCAAAAATGAAGAAGGACCTTATCCAGTCCTTAGCAATTAGGCTTTTTTTGTCTCTGAATCAGTATTAGAAGACATGGTGTTCAAGTAGTCATTTCAAGCACTGTGATTCATACAAGAAAAATCCCTAACAAATTGGTGACTCTACTGGGGACTAAAGAGATTGTAAAGTCTTGTTGAAAAGTATATTCAGTAATCTCTGGTTGTTTTGCAGTTGTTATTACAGTTGAGTTGGCCCATCTGAGTAATCTGTAATACTAGAAATCTAATGGTTTAAGCTTATTTTCAAGCCATATTTGTGGTTACTTGTAAGATACCCTCTTGATAAGTATTCATCCCAAGTTTTTGGGTGGCGACTCTAAAAGGAAATCTGTGAGATTAGTGCTAAACAAATAAATGTCTTACAGAATGAATACTAGGTCAAGAGTAAGAACTGGCCCAGAAAGGGTATTACATGAAGGAATCCCATCATCCTCAAGGATTGGGGCCTCTTGGAGGAAAAATAAAGATCAAGTTGACATGGATGAAACTCCTCTAAAAGGTGAAGAGACAAATGTCAGAAATGCTAGGAATACTATTCAGCACTCTCATGATGGAAATACTTCAGACTATGAGGAGGCTACTGAAAGAGTATTAGACACACCCACACTTACTTCTACTTCAAATGAGAGAGAAGAGATTACTACACCCAGTTCAGATTCAGAAGATGCTCCTTCTGATATGCTGGCCAATGAAGAGAAGTTTATTTTGAAGCAGCTTGCCCTGGTTCAACAAATGAAAAAGGAAGGAGAAATAAGAAAGCAAAGAAATGATCATAAGGCTCTTGATAACAATAGAAAAAGACTTCCAAAACACCAAACTATGAAAGAAAAAGAGAAGCCTCAGAAAAACAAAGAGATACCAATCACTCATAAAGCTTCTGTTTTACAAATAAATAAGGGTAAACAAAAGATGGGTGAACATAGAGATCAAGAGCCTAAATTTTAGAAGCCTATTGTGGAACAAATGTCCAAGTTAGAAATTGATCTAGAAAAATTGAGAACTGAAAAGGAAACCATGGAAAAAATGTTGGAAAAGGCCCTGATGGAAGCTGCTACATATGAAATGAAGAAAAAGATAGATTTGTTACAATCTTCAAAGTATTCTTATGCTGGACCAGAGAATAATACAGCTTCTAGAGGAAAATCTACTATGACTAAAGAAGATGATAGTTTTCAAAGGAAACCACTACATAATGAGAGGTATAAACAATTTGATTTTGTTGGTATCCCTGGATACCCTAATGCTTTTCCTCAGGATGTGGGTGATATAGGAGAAACTCTCCCAAAATTTTCTGGTAATAATGTGATTTCTTGTGAAACACATTTAAGGAAATTCATTGACTTTGTTGATGACTTGAATATCACCCATGAAGATGTACTAATGAAGCTATTTGTTTAGTCCCTTGTTGAAGATGCAAGAGAATGGTTTAGAAGCCTTGCTTATGGCTTGGTTGTCTCTATGGATGAGTTGATTGAATTATTTAAAGATCAGTATGGAGATAAGACAAATAAGGGCTTTTTACTGAATGAATTCAATAATATCAAGAAAAACTATAATGAAGAAGTCACAGAATTTAACACAAGATTTCAAAGAGCTATGCATAAACTATTCCCAGAAGATAAAGCTAGATGAAGAAGTTTGTCTAGCAACATATTTAAATGCTTTTGATTCCAAGATGGGATATGCTCTGAGAGATAAGAACCCGAGAACACTCATTGATGCTTATAAAATAGCAGTCAATATTGAAATGAACAGAAGAGTGTCTGGTAAATTAAATAGGAGAGATGACGCCAGGTTTAGCAAGAGTAATCTGAAAGAACTAGAATACAAAGAATATAAGGCTCCTCAGAATAATAGACCTTCTTATAATAACACTTATAATCCTCAGAACATAATGCAAAACCATCCATATGGAACTCAGTTCAAAGCTAGAAAGCCTGTTATTGCACCTAAAAGGGAAAGAACAGACAATATAACCCCAGACCCTCTGCATAGGAATTTTGTTCATTTCTGCAATGAGGAGACATGGTGTGAGGCTTGTGATGCTCCTCTCAATCCTAATTTTTGTGTTATCTCTTTGGATTTAAAGGTAGGTGAGGGACAGGAAAGGGATGAGGGGGAATACTGTGATCATAGTATGACCAATACCTTTTCATGCCATGATGTTGATTCAAACAATGAAGAGGAGAATCATGACTCCTATGTCTCACAAAAAAGGATTGAGAATCATC
>MU226094.1:177691-212184 GCA_018584345.1 Thuja plicata
GACCAATACCTTTTCATGCCATGATGTTGATTCAAACAATGAAGAGGAGAATCATGACTCCTATGTCTCACAAAAAAGGATTGAGAATCATCACCAACAGGTCTTATCTGATAGTGAAATTGATGAATTGGATGACAGTGTAAGATGTCATGCTCAAAATGGTCAGGATGTTCCATTTATAAGGAAAGCCTCAGATGAAGAGAAGGCTAGAATTACTGCTGAGTTGTTAAATAAAGCTAGAAGCAATTACCACTTAAGGAACAGGGTGGTGGGTGGAACTGGTAGCCAACCCTTAGGTGTCTTTATAAAGGAAAGAAAGCCAGACACCAAGTATGTTTAGAAAAAGGAAGGACCTAATGAAAGTGTGAATAAACACAAGGTCAAGATTGTCACAAAGACTATAGAGCCGAATATGGTTTATGAGAAATTCAAAAGGGAACACAATGAGGAAAGTGAAGTTATTACTAACAAAATAAAGTGTTCAGATGTGAAGTATACTTCGGTTGACATGGGTCAATGTTTGTCTTAGATGACAGTTAAGGTACCATTTCTGGAAATGATGAGGATCAAAGAACATAAGGAAAAGGTGATGTCATTATTAAACAGTGTACCTATAATAAAAGTTCAAAACCCAATAGATGTATCTCAGAGCTCACATGTCAAGGGAAATGAGGATGAGATGTTTATATCTGAGATTCCTCAAATATTCTTGAATGCAACTTCTTCTCCAAGGATGGTGGACCCATTTTTTCTCTCATTGATAATTAATGATAAAATGCTCAAGAATTGTATGATTGACTTAGGAGCTTCCAATACAGTTATGCCAGTTGAGATCATGAAGGAAATGGGGTTACAAGTTGATACACCTCATGGCAAGTGTAGAGCCATGGATTCTAAAGAAGTCCCTGGAATTGGTACCATTAAGGCCATGCCTTATAGATTGGCACTATGCCCTGATGTAGTAATGACTATGAATGTGCTTGTGGTTGACATACCACCTCATTATGGCATGTTGTTATCATGAAAATGGAGTACTTCAATGGGTGGTAGTATACAAAATGATTTATCATTTTCTACTTTCAACATTGCGAGAGAGGATGTCAATGTTTTGAGGGAGAAAAAAACTCCCCATATGATAGAAAAATTTGAAGACACCAATGTTAACTGTTGCATTGACATAGACATGGAAAATTTCAAAATGCAAAGAGATGAGCATGAAAATCAAGAAGCCGACCTTTTCAATAAAGAAACAATCTTGCAGGAAGATAGACTATGGAAAATGTACTTTGATGGTGCTTGCTCTAAAAAAGGATCAGGGGCAGGAGTATTATTAATATCTCCATCAGGTACAACTTTTAAATACTCATTTCTGTTAGACTTTCAATGTACAAATAATACTGTAGAATATGAGGCCTTATTTTTAGGACTTGAAATTGCTACCAAACATGGTATTAAATGCTTAGAGGTTTATGGTGACTCTGAGTTGGTGGTAGCACAAGTCAGATCCAAATATGTTGTAAAGAATGAAAGATTGAAAATGTACAAACATCTTATTTGGGATCAACTTGATATGTTTGATGCTTTTAATATAACCTAGTTGGAAAGGTCAAAGAATATTATGGCTGATTTTCTAGCAAATGTTGCTTTCAAAAATGATGATCTGACCATACATGGAGTATCAATACTCGAAGTTAAAACAAGACCAGTTTTCCCAGACAACATATACAACTGGTAGGTGTTTCAGGATGACCAAGATATTTTAAGGTTCATGCAATGTTTGGATCAGTATGAAAACTAGAGCATAGACTGCAGTTCCTTATTAGAATAAGATGATGGAAAGGATTACATTTTGGGAAGTGAAGTTGTTCAATTATGTTCTAATCAGATTCCTAAGGTTCTGGTTGAACTTGAAGCATTGTTTATAACTCAGCAGAATGATACATCAAAGATAAGCAATGCCAACGTAGAGGATTTGGAAGAAATAAATTTAGGATCAGAAAACAGTCCTCAGATAGTTTATATAGGGAAAGTTTTGGACTCTCATGTAAGGATAAATTTGATCAAATTACTGAGAAAATACAAGCATGTTTTTGCTTGGTCATATGAGGACTTGAAAGCATATAGAGAGGACCTTTTCCAACATGAATTTCTTTTGAAATCAGATGTCAAGCCATTTAGACAGAAACAAAGACCCATTAAGCCCTTGTTAGCTCCCAAAATGCAGCAGGAGTTGATGAAACTTAAGGAGGCTGGGATAATCCAACCTATTAGACATTCAACATGGGTATCAAATCTAGTGCCAGTTAGAAAGAAAAATGGTGATATCAGATTATGTGTTGATTTCAGAAATCTCAATATTGCTTCATTAAAAGATAATTATTCACTACCCAATATGGAAGCAATGTTGCATAAGGTGACTAGTTGTGAATTGTTGTCTATGATGGATGGTTTTTCAAGGTACAACTAGGTTTTAGTCAAAGAGTCAGAGAAATATAAAACTTTATTTACTACTCCATGGGGAACATATGTGTATATCAGGATGCCTTTTGGCTTAATAAATGTAGGAGCAACTTTGCAGAGAGCCATGGATGTTGCTTTCAAAGAGTTTATTGATTTATTCATGGTTGTTTATCAGGATGACTTGACTGCATATTCCAAGAGGGCTTTGGATCATTCTGATCATTTGGGCAAGATATTTGACAAAGCTTTTGAATATGGTGTTTCTTTGAATCCTAAGAAATGTCATTTTGTAGTTAAAGAGGGTAAGTTGTTGGGACATATTGTGTCCAAAGAAGGGATAAGGATGGACCCTGAGAGAGTGGAGGCAATTCAAAGAATAATTTCTCCAAAAAACTTAAAGAGTGTACAATCTTTCTTAGGAAAGATTAATTTTGTCAGAAGATTTGTGGTCAATTTTGCAGAAATTGTTAAACCATTTTGTGAAATTGCTTAAAAAGGATACTAAGTTTGTTTGGAATGAGGAAGCTCAGCAAGCATTTGAAAGAATTAAAGAGGTAGTATAACAGGCCCCAGTTTTAAAATCTCCAGATTATACTAGGCCTTTTTCTTTGTTCTCCTTTGCCTCATTTCATACTATTGCTACAATATTACTTCAAAAGGATGAAGAAGGATTTGAACATCCTATAGCTTTTTATAGTAGATCCTTGTAGGCTGCAGAACTTTATTATGAAATAATGGAAAAGAAAGAATATGCATTGGTAAAGGAAATAAAGTCTTTTAGGCCCTATTTGGTGTGTGCCAAGCTGCAAGTCTCTGTTCCACATTCAGCAGTGAAAGATATCCTTACACAGTCAGAGGTTACTGGTAAGAGATGCAAATGGATTACAAGAATTCAAGAATTCAATTTGGAAATCAGTATCACCAAATTGGTAAGAGGTCAAGGCTTGGCTAAACTTATGACGAAGGAGAACCTAGATTTAGTACAATCAAATCAAATAGAAGAACATGACCAAGCCATTACCAGTATAGAGAGGCAACCATATTACACTGACATTGTTTTCTTTCTCAAAAGGGCTAAGTGTCCTGATTATTTGTCTAATAATCAAAAGAGAAGTTTGAAATTGCAAGCTCAAAAATATGTTTTGATTCAAGGTGATTTTTTTTGGAAAGATAAGAATGGTATATTATTGTTATGCCTTGACAATTTCCAGTCTAGGAAAGTTTTATCTGAGATGCACGAGGGGGAATGTGGAGGTCATTTTTCTGCTAGAACTACTGCCCATAAAATCTTGAGGTCAGGATATTATTGGCCTACCTTGTTCAAAGATACTTATACACATGTCAGAAAATGTCAACCATGTCAGAAGTTTTCCAACAAATTAAAATTTGCAGGTGCTCTATTGCTGAATCTAGTGAGTGCTAAGGCTCCCTTTGCTATGTGGGGGATTGACTTTATTGGTGAATTTCAAGAGAAATCTAGTACAGGACATAGCTGGATACTAGTGGCCACAGATTACTTTAATAAATGGATTGAGGCTATCCCCACAAGAAAAGAAAAAAGTAAAGTGGTTACTGAATTTCTATTAGAAAACATTTTGACCAGATTTGGTGTGCCCAATAGATTAGTGATGGATAATTCTATGAGTTTCAGATCAGAAGAAATGACAATTTTTTTTGAAAGGTATGGGATTACAATATCATACTCATCCCCATATCACCCATAAGCTAATGGACAAGCTGAATCTAGCAACAAAAGCATATTGAAGATATTAAAAAGAACTCTAGAACAAAATAAGAAAATATGGCATACAAAGTTGAGATTAGCCCTTTGGGCTGATAGGATCACAGTTAAAAAGGAAACTGGTAAATCCCCTTTTGAATTGGTATATGGTTTTCCAGCAAAGTTGCCAATCAACAATTTGTTACCAGTTTACTAGTTCATACAAGAAGAACATTTAAATATCTCTGACCCAATGCAAGATAGAATAATGTAGTTGATAGAGTTGGATGAAACCAGGAGGGAGAGCCAGAGGGAGAACATAGGGTTACAGTAGAAAATGAAGTATTTGTTCGACAAGAGGGCTAATGACAGAAAGTTTTCGAATGGTGACTTGATTCTCCAATGGAATGCAAGGGTAGAAGATAGAGGTAAGCATAAGAAATTTGAGTCTTTATGGTTAGGGCCTTATGTAATTTCAGAACCTTATGGCAAAGACTCATATTTATTGAAAAATATGGAAGGAGTAGGTTTTGAGTTTCCTGTGCATGGGCAATTTTTGAAACCTTTTTTCAAATGAAAATCATTGCAGTGCACGAGTAAATATGTACTATATGTTTAGTCTGTTCCTATTTATAAATTTTGTAAATATTCCCCTCTTTTCCTCGGTCTGTCTTGTTCTATTTTTGTGGTGGTCTGCAACCAGAGATTCTGTGGTTCTTTGTCATAAACCTAGTTTAGCCAATCCTCATCAGAGCCACTATTGGTTGTATTCCAGGTTTTGCTTTCATTTTGCTTGGTTCTGTGCTTTTCCCTCTCCAAATTTTTCAAACTTCCATGTCTTTCAGCCTAAAACCTGTGATAATTTTCAAAATCTTAAACCCTAGCTCTTGTTCAACGTTCAAATTTGAATAAAACCCTAAGGCGTTGTTCATTCTTATGTTTTTTTATTACTTTTTGTTCCACTTAAGTCACGAGCTTTATTACAATCACTTAGTCGCGCAACTTAACACATCATATTCCTTTTTCCTTCTGACTTTGTGATTTGCCTTTGTCACGTTGTCCCAAAACAGAATAGAATATTCCTTGTTCTTTCTTAGACTTAGTGATTCACTCTGTGTCGCGTGATCACTAAATCATTTGAACGGAGTGGTAATATGTTGATGGGCCCACAGGTTAGTTGGGTGATCGCGAGATGTTTTCCACAGTAAAGAAAATATTAAGAGACTTTGTGATTACCTATGGTCGCGTAATCATTGAATGAGTATAATGAAAAGAACAGGGCAAAGTCTTCAGTCACGTAGTCTCCAGAAAAGAGGCTGGTTAAGTTCAAACTGCTGAGACTTGGCGACTAACCTTTTACGATTTGCAAATGAAGCATAGTCAGGTTGTCACCAGAAATAGTGTGATGACTCAGTTTTCCATTAAGTAGTAAGTCAACAAATGATTTTTTGACATGTGTCATAAGGTGACTGGATACTAAAGGTTTATCGCATGGTTTCCAAAAGGGAAAAGTGGACTCACCGACCATGAGACTTGGTGCTTTTCCTTTGTCGCGATGTCTGAGAAGGATTTAAAGGGATCCAAGATCATTTGGTGATTAAGTGATGACCATAGGATAAAGAAACCAAGGGATCTAACGGCGGTCATGAAGTCTGAGAACAAAAGTTCCCAAAGGGAAAATTCCTTCGGACTTGGTGATTAAGGTATGTCACGAAGTAGTCAGATCAGAAAAGGGGCACAAATAACTTTTCATGTGGAAATTAAGTACTCAGGTTTAGATTCTGCGATCAGGCGACTAGGGGTTGTCGCACAGTCTGGTGAAGAAAAGATAATATTGAGCAACTTAGAAATAATGGCAAGAGATAACATTAATTGTTAGTCACATAGTCTAAGAAAGGAATGTGGGTTAGTAATAACCACTGGCGACTTAGATTTTCTCTATGTCGCATGATTGCCAGGTATTGACTGTGGTTAGTAGGAGCAATGAAATTGCACAGTCGCTATGTCTCCAAATAAACCATGGGTTAAGGATTGAAATCAGTGACAGAGGAGATTAATGTAGTTGCATTGTTGCTTGATGCTGAAAAGGCGCTAGTCTTAAATATGTCAGTATGAATTTCGGCAGCCAATCAGATCTCCAAATTTTGATTACTGTGCAGAAAAAGAGTAGCTGAGATGTATGACAGAGGACCAATCACAGGGTGACATATCAGCTCATTTGAATATTATAAGGTTTAGCCATGGATTCAATTTTACAAATTTGATTTTCCTGTCACACTCAGGAAATTACGACTAGGTTTTTAATTACGTTCACGATATGTGGAATTTAAGATAGAATTGATGTTACCAGAATCATGAACAATGTACCTTGAATTATTACTATAAGGAGATGATTTCTTGCTTGTTTACATTCACTTTGATTTTAGAGTTTCTATGTTTAAGAAGTTTAGTTGCTAAAACAGAGTAAATTCAAAGATTTGTAAAGTTCTCTGAGAATTGAGAGTTCATTATTTCCAGAATTGTGTGCAAGACAGTCTGAGGAGTCTCTATGATAGATTTGTTTCAATATCAGTAGGAAATAGGAGATTCAAGGTTTTGTAAGTATGAGTGGGGCTGCTAGTGTTGCTTCGACAAGTGGAGGAAGTGAGGAAGAGCATAAGGGAAAAGCAAGTTTTTCTGATGAATTCCTCCGTCTCCTGCCTGGTTCAACACAAAATAAGAAGGCTAATGCTAATTCCTTTATTGATGAATACAAAGATATTCGAGATGCTGTGACTCCAGGGATAATAGGTTTTTCCCTCTTCAATTATTTTTATAAAAATTCTAATAAGCCCATCCTAGTATCAAATCCTTGGACTTGTGGTTTAGCCAGGTTGCTTGTTCCTGATGTTTTCCTGGATGTAGACTTATTTTTAGACCTAGCCAATCACTATGATGCTTTGTCTAAAACCATCAGAAGAGATGATGGCACTGCCCTTTTAATCTTGAATAGAAATTCATTCATGCAAGCCTTTGGCTTAAGCAGTACTATGTCTACCAAAATTGACATGACAAGGCAGAAACAGAGGTATACTTTGAAGCCTGGGATTGCAAGGAGTCAGTTGTTGAAACATATGCCAAAATAAGTAACAAAGTATTTGGACCCTTTTTCCGGGGACTACCCATACTATTACAAGGATCTGCACTTTTACATCAAGTATGCATCATATGCCCTTTCTAGAGTGTTGGGAATAGATGGTGATGCTGAGAAGATTGATGCTGGCATCTTAATGATGGTGTTAGACCTACAAGAGGTCCATTCTAACACCAGTTATGACTATATTCAACATATCATAGATGAAATGTATGAGGGTTTCATTGCAACCCAGAAAAGATTGAAGAACCCAAAGGAGAAGGAGCCTAAATTTTTGCATTACTCAATTCTTATGCATCTCCTTTTGCATTTCAACTTTGTCATTATGGATGTTAATAATTTAACTCCTCAGAGATTTTATCAATCAGCACCAAATCCTATCCAGTTTTGGGTTAGGGTTTGGAATTACACTTCTAGGGAGTGTGACTACTGTGCCTTTCAAAATTGGATTGTGTATCCAATGGTGCAAAGTTTGGGAATAAGAAGAATAAGAATCCCATTAAAAGTTATACAATTTCTTAGGCCCTGTGACTATACAGATAGTTGGCCTGGAAAGCATAATTGGGGTGACTTCTTTTTAGAAGAAAATTACAGTATCATCAGGGTATATGGGTGTATTCACCCACCTCATTTATTACCATACTATGTGCCTGCAAGAGTGGCTGCAATGGAATTCATATGGTATTTGATGTTAACAGATAATGAGCACTTTGCACCGCACAAGAAGGGGACTATAACCCCTAGGTAGTTTAAGATTTCTCATTTCACAATTGGCAAAGGTGCCATTGATGCAGTAGGTCAATGGTCTGAAAAATTTAGGATGGGGGCAACCCCTTATAGGTACATTGATCCAGAGGGTTTCATGGTAGGGGTTAGGAGATTGTATACTCCTACAATCCCTAATAAAAATGTCCACTGCGAGTGCATAGAAGAAGATGCAACAAGGAATATCCTAGATGAAGATGATATTCATACCAGAAGACTGAGAATCCAAGAGTTGCTGAAGCTAGAGAATCAAATAAAGAGAAATGGGTTGTCCTTTGGGGGTTTTTACCCTGACCTCCCATATTTTGATAGGATCAAAGCCATGATAGATAATTATTATGTGCTTATAGAGCAACTGGATAATGTGCTTGACAAAAAGGGTGCTCAGACACCTGATCATTCAGACTCAGAATATGACAATAGTAGTGACAATGATTATGCACGTCCTACTATGCATGCTTCATCAAAGAAAGATATTGCTAAGGTACCACAGTTGTAGGGAGATGAGGGTCATATAATAGACTTGACAGTTGCTACCCAACCTAATGATATAGAAGAACCTACTGCAAAGAGGCAGAAATTGGAAATAGGTCAACCCTCAACTGAAGGGCAGAATAAGAAGAAAGATAAGGCTAAGGCCTTAGTCCCTGGTAATAGGTTATATGATCATAACCTAAGAAATTCCATAAGAGAGGGCAAGAAATAGCAACCTGACTTGGATGATGAGGTTGAAGTACCCCTCAAGGCATGCATTGATGAGAGACTGATTCATCAACAAGAGTTCTTGAATGATGATAACTTTGTAAAAACTAAGGAGTTTAAGGATTTCCTAAGATGGTACAAGAAAGAACAAAACAAAGCAAAGCTGACAGTAGATGACCAAGAGACTATTAGTAATGAAGTTTTGATGGCTCTGCAAAATTATGATCCTAAAAGTGAGGATATTTCACCAGAGGATGCAAGGAAAATGGTATTAGGAAGTGGAATACTATTGGTTGAGGGTTGGGATTTAGCATCCACCTTCATTATTGATCAAATCAGGAAACAGCCAGATCTCAAGATGGCTAGTGAAGTGCAAATGGGCGATGTAATAAAAATATTTGGGTATAGCCCAAAGTCTCAAGCCTTTGCAATGTGGAGGTTGTGTCCCAAAGACCAAAAACCCAAAGTGGTGAACATTCAAGAAAATATGGTGGGGAATCAAATGGTCTAGTCAGTACAGAACACAGGGGATTTGGAAATATCTCAAATCATGACACATTGGGCTCACCTAAATGAAGAAAAAACTAAGAAGTTTTCTAAAAGGTGCAGCATGTTATTGGAAGAGACCAGTGCCCTGTCAAAGGATAGGGAAATATGTCAGATACAACTGTATCCGAGGAACCAAATGATTCAGAAATTGCTGAAAGAGTTAGAAGAAAATCCTGAGGTGGTATATGTACCTACACAACCACCACCCATGCAAATTGAAGATAAGCCTAAATCAGAGGAGGCTATTGAACAAGAAGTAGATAAGGAAAAGGGAAATGAAATTGCTTTGAAAGCATTGAAGGGTGTGCTGCAACACAGAATTGACATTTTGAAAGATAAAACTGATTTTATAATCAATGCTTATAACAAGCTGCCAGCCTTGCACACCGAGGTAATTGGGTACCTTGCCATTATAAACCCTTACTTTACTAAGTGGTCTGCTAGGGCAAAGTTGTTTGAAAAGTTAGCATCTTTACAAGCCATAAGACCAGATTTTCCTGAAATAGTAACTAAGGTTGAAGATGAGATCAAGAGAGTCAATATTTCTCTCTCATTCTTTAAAGGAAAATTAAACCAGATAGAGGTTAAGTTGAGCCTCTTTTCAAATTATTTTAATAGGTTTATTCCTTCCTTAAGGGGAGATGATGACCAAATAAAGGTTGTAGATGCCTGGAAGAATGAATTTGACAGCAAGATGCCTATTAATGAGGTTTTTATCTTGGGAGCAGATGTTGATGTTGAGAGATTCAATAAAATATTGGATGAGGCCTTTAAAGCAGAGACTAACATCAACAAATTCCTGCTTGATGTTAAAAAGATCACTGATGCTAGATGGGATAGACAAAAGGTGCAAGTACAGAGTACTCAAGACTTCAAGTGGCCATCTGATGATGAAGTAAAAGCATGGGAAGTGATGACTACACCCAAGAAGAAGAAGCTAACAGTAGAGGAATAAATTCTAGACGATGAGTAAGGATGACTGCCTAGTACTTCACTATAAAAGACAAAGAGAATAGTTGTTGTAAAAGGAGAATGTAGGTAAGTCTGAGAGCACGGTCATCCAAACTCAACATAACTACTATCATCTACTATGTACACAATAAGATCAAGTCTCTAGATCAGGAGAAGAACAAATATTATATGTTTCTATCTTTTTGACTTGGTCATTCCAATGCTTCTTCTCTCTCTTTCTTTTTGTCTCTCTAGTAGTTTTAGGGTTAGGTTTTCTGAGACCATCTGAAGCTTGTAGCATCCTTTTGAAAAGGATTCCAAGATGGTTAAAAAACCTATATATAGAAGAGTTGTAAATTGTAAGAGGTCTTTGATATTGGAATTTTTTGGAGAAAAGAGATGATATACTATAGAATTTAGATGTTCTGAATTTTTGTCTATCTTTTGGAGTTACACAATCTTTCATGTATGGAAGCTGGATCATATAAATAAAATACGGTGCAATTTTACTCTCCTCAATTGTTGTCTCTTTATTTTCTGTGTATGTTCTTTTATGTTTAAGTTTGCAAGACATTCGGAAACATTTTGGTTATAAGGTAACTATCTAATTGCTTGCAAGTTTCTTTTAAGGAAAGAACTAAATTTTGTCAGTAGTTTCAGAGAGCATGATGGCTTTTTAAAGATTTGATGCAATAGTTTAGAGGTGGCAGGGTAATTTGTAAGGCAACTTATCTGAATTAAATGTGGGTTGTAAGGCAACTTACTGTATTTTGTTTCTATGAGATCTTAGTTTATTTTTACTCTATAGCCCAAAGGATAGGCACTGGTTCAGAACTTGGTCTGATAATCTGTCAGTGTCCAAGTTATTTCAAGATATCAAAACCAATTTAATCAAAATACTCATGTTACTAAGAACAAATTGAACTCAGTAAGGACCTATGTCAGCATGACAGTGTCCACTTTATTGAGTCCTTGGAGAGTGAATCAACTAGGTTATCCCTCCTAAAAGAAAAGGAAGAAGGATGAAAATCCTTGTATCACTGGTTTTTTCTATATTCACAACCATGGTTTGTATGGTTAAATCTTGCATCTGATTATGCTTGGTCATTTGCAAGGTGATTTATTAGTTGGTTTAACAAAGGTACATAGAAAATCAGTGTCCACACTATAACATACTGTGTAAACAACAATCATAAAAGGTAAAACCTGCCTGAGTATATGTGGAGCTCAAAAATGAAGAAGGACCTTATCCAGTCCTTAGCAATTAGGCTTTTCTTGTCTCTGAATCAGTATTAGAAGGCATGGTGTTCAAGTATTCATTTCAAGCACTGTGATTCATACAAGAAAAATCCCTAACAGGAAGCATAGTTTTCCAATAAAGAATGATGTATCTTCTAAAAAATGATTTTTGGAGGAGCACTAGAGTCCCTGAAGATACAGTTGTTATGCTCTTTCCAAATTCCCCAACATAGGTGAGGGAGAGTTGAAGTCTAGATTTTGTGAAAAGCATTTTTCTTGAAAGGATGGGTCCATTGGGAGAAGAGGTCTTGAATAGAGGAAGGAAGGCACCATTGCAACCCAAAAATCAAGAGGATGTTCTTACAGATAGAACTAACATAGGAGCAATAAATAAAAATGTGGTTTATAGATTCACCTTGACACTTACAAACCACACACCTATTGGGTATCGGGAGGCCTCTCTTTAAAAGGTTATCAACAGTAATTATATGGTTCTAAAGCAAAAGTTAGAAGAAGACATTAATTTTAGGAATAAGGCCAGGGAACCAGGCATTAGCCAAAAAAGGATTGGCTTCCTAATGCATCTGGTAAGAGTAGGCTGAAGAAACTACGAAGGTACCTTTTGGGGATCCTTCCCAAATAAAGACATCCTAATTAGGGGAAAAAGAAATAGCATTCAGAGCAGTGGTAAGGGGAGACAAATCTTGGGAGATAGAGGGCAAGTCCATCCAAGTATTTCCCACTTTATAGTTGCAAACCCAGGGGTCAAATTGTTGCTTACACTCATATATCCAAATTTTATAGGGCTCATAGTCCTTCAAGGGCCCTAACAGTAGCCAATTGTCATTCTAGAAATTAATAGTTTGTCCATTGCCAATTTTCTATTTAGCTTTAGATTTGGCCAAATATTTAGCATTAAGGAAGTCATTCAAGATAAAATATCCTTTCATGATTTCATCACAATCAAATAAATAACTCGAAGAGTGATTAGAAAGATACTTATCTTCAAAGAAGTCTCTCCATTCCCCCTTTCCATGGAAGATGTGCGATATCTATTTCAGTTGGAGCGCTATGTTGAAAGGCTTGATTCCCCTGATACCAGGACCTTCGGTGCTTTTGGGGAGGAAAAATTTGTCCCAAGCAATCAGAGGAAATCTCTTATGCTCTTCCACCCCAGACCAGAGAAATATTCTTTGAATTTTTTCCATTGCTTCCACAACTTTAGGAGGAGTAGAGAAGAGGCTTAAGGCATAGGTAGGCAAGTTTTTAAGAGTGATCCCCTTCTAACCAACCAATTTTCTATTGGATCTATCAATCAGTTTGTTCCATAATTCTTCAGGGGTTTAACACCGAGAGGGAGGCCTAAGTTATTTGAGGGAGGGACCCAATTTTGCATTCCAAGATATCTACAATCCTCCTTTGTCTAACCTTGGGGGTATTGATATAATTGAGAGAATTCTTATTCTAGTTGATAGCTTGCCTCGAGGCTCTAATATAGGTTTCCATAAGGTATTTAAAATCTCTAGCTTCTCTGACTGAAGCCTCCCCTCCTAAAATGGTATCATCAACAAATTGTTGGTGAGAGAAAACAATGTTACCTAAGGCCAGTCTGATGCCTTTCAGCTCCCCAATTCTCCTTTTAGTTGATATTAGTCTCCCCAGACACTCAACCAAAATAATGAAGAGAATGGGAGATAGGGGATCTCTTTGTCTCAAATCCCTATAAGATTTGAAGAAATCAAAAGGAGACCCATTGACTAGCACCACCAATGAGGGAGAAGAAATGAGTTGATGTATGATCTTACAAGTATTCCTATTAAAACTAAAAGCTCCGAGCACCTTCATCAAAAAAGACCAGTCAACCTGGTCATGGGCCTTAGACAGGTCCATCTTGAAAAGGAATCCTTCCCTCTTACCTACATCTAAGGAGAGGATCACTTCGTGCACTGCCATAATGGAATTAAGAATCTGTTTGCCTGAAACAAATCCTGATTGCTATTGAGCAATGATAGAGGGGAGCACTTTGAGAATTCTGATGGTAATTACTTTTGAGATTATCTTATAGAATGAATTGGATAAGCTTATGGGTCTAAGGAGCTCCAAAGAATCTACCCCAAAGACTTTAGGGATGAGAACCAGGAAAGTAGCATTGAGTTCCTTAAGAAGGTTTTTTTGATCCATATAATTCCTGTGCCGCTTTGACCACATAAAATTTGACTATTTCCCAGTACCTATGGAAGAAAAACACAGGGAAACAATCTGGGCCCGGGGCCTTATCTCCAAGAAGAGAATCCAGAGCTTTTTTAACTTCTTCCAACTTAGGAATAACACTCAGGACTTTGTTTTGATTTTTCAAGATGATTTTAAGAATGTTTCTCAAGAGGTCCTCTTGGTCCTCCTCAGAGAGGTCTTTGTCTTTAGAAAGAAGGGAAAATAAAAAATCAATAGCTGTAATAGGTATATCTTTATCATCCTGCAAGATTCAATTCCCCTTTTGATGCTACTAATCTAGTTGGAAGCCCTATGTTTCATAGTGGACAAGTGGAAGAACCGAGTATGTAGTTATCATTTTTATCCATTATACTTTGTCTAATTCTTTTTTTATTCACCAATCCGAGTTTTATTTTAAGTTTATCACTTTTACCTTAGTATTTTAAATTTTTTTTAAAAATTAATCAAAAAAATTTGAACGTTGATACTTTTTTTCCGTTTAATATTTCTTTATATCACTTTAACCCTATATTCATTGTATCATTTCTAACAAAATTCATTTTCCATTTCATCAATTAGTTGCAATAATTTTTTTTTCTTTCATTTAGACAAAGAATTTTAAAAAAAAAATCAAATATCTTTTTAACTATTCAAATTGTGAGTTACATTAAGTTAAATTTATTTTTCTTAATCTTTTCCATTATACTTTCATTGTATTTCACTTCATTTTAGCTAATCTTATCTTTTTCTTAATTAATTATGTCTACCCTAATTCCAAAATTCAAATTAAACAGTTCTAACTATCATCAATGGAAGACACATGTTTCTTTTCTATTTTATTTTAAACATTTTCTTGAAGTTGCTATAGATGCCTCTATTGAACCAACCACCTTTGCTTCTCAAGCTGAAACAAATGCATGGAAAACTAAAAACAAAGAAGCTCTTGGATTAATTGGTCTCTCAATTGTTCTTGATCTCTACGTCTTGATTGGACATTTCACCAAAGCTCATCAAGCGTTGGACATTTTGAAACAAACCTATGACAGCTCTATCGAATCACACAAGATTCAATTCCAAGCCAACTTGGAAGACTTGAGGTATACTGATTTCAAATCCATGGATGAGTTCTTACTTAAATTTGATTCTATTAAAACTCAATTAAGTGGTTTAAGTGTTAATTTAACTAATATCAGATTAATTACTATCATTCTAAAGAAATGTTTTCCTAAATAATTTCAACAAGTTATTACTAACATGCATTCGCAACTTGATATTCTAGTTTAGCTTCTCACTTAGTTATGCTAGTTTTCAAAATTTATTACGTAAAGAGGAAGCTAAGTTACTGCAATTTGGTATTCTTAGATCTTCTGAACATGTTTTTGTGTCTAAACATCAAAATCAAAATAATAAATCATACACCTCCAATAATAATCATCATAATAATAACTATTCTAATAACAACAATAATCATCATAACAATGGTTATTCAAATAACAATAATCATAATAATAGTTATATTCAAATAATAGGTTTAATTCTAGGCCATCATAAAATAATAATACTAATCATAATAATAATTAGGATAATCAACAAAACACTCCTAGTAGGAAACTGCATTATACTTATTGTGGGAAAGATGGTCACCTAACTAATGCTTTTTTTTAAAAGCAAAATGATAAGAAGCCTATGAATAAAAATAATCAAAATAACTTCAAATCTCAAGGAAATCAATCTCGTCATGCTTGCACTACTAGTCATAAAACTTCTCATGCATTAGAATGGACTATTGATAGTGGCACTTCTCACCATGTTACATATCATAGAAAAGTATTTGATTCTTTGCAATCTTATACTACTAATATTCCTATTCATTTAGCTAATGATCATAGTTGCAAAGTTGATAGAGTTGGTGATGTTAATGTTCCAAATATAAAAATACATAATGTCCTTTATGTTCCTAAATTGAAATCTAATCTTCTTTCAGTTGCTCAGTTATGTCAACATTACAAATTTAAATTTCATAAGGATATGTGCTATATTATTGATCCTAACACTCATCATGTTGTTGCTAATGCTAATATGGATAATGATAACTTGTTTAAATTTTATGGTTTTTCCTCTTCAAGGTACTCTTTGAAAGCTAATATTGATTTCAATGTATGGTACGAAAGGCTTGGTCATTTGAATTCTGATTATATTTCTTTGATGCAAAAATCTAACACGGTTGAAGGATTACCCCATATTTTTCCATCTAAAATTACATGCACAGGGTGCATGAGTGGAAAAATGAAAAGGAATCCCTTTCCTCATGGTACTTCATACCAGGCATATCATAAGTTATGTCTTATTCTTAAAAAATACAATACAAAAATATTAAAAATTTATCAAAAATTGTATGTAACTTTCTTTTCTTAGATGCCTCTCTTGAGTAACATGATACACTTATTGCAACACATAGTTATTTGTAATTGGTTCTCATAACAAAAAAATTGTGTATAACATATTAATAGTTTTTAGTATCATGTAAACCACAAATATAAAAAATATCGTGTGAGTCATATTTATTAGTTAATTGTGTTAACATGAATAGTCAAAAAGAATAGATTGCCTAGAATGTCTTTATGTCCAATCGAAACTTGATGTCCTCTCTCATTAAAGTGTGATGGAAACATATATTTTTATGGCAATCAACTATAATTCATGAGTTTTATTAAAAAGGAAAAATAGTACATTACACAAATGAAAGGAGAATATTTAATTTTTTCATTTATTAATTAAATTTAACACATGAGTTTGAAATCCACTTGTCAGGTTTATATGCATCCTTATCTATCATCTACAACAAGTAAATGGTTCTTTCTCATTTTTCTCTAATCTAATTTTAATTGATTTGTTTGCTGCAAATACACTTGTCAACTTTATATGCATCATGATCTGCCATCCACAATTGGAAAATGTTATAATTAAGCCAAGCGGGATAGAGCCTGACCCCAACAATAAAAGATAACATCAAGCTAGAAGGTGAGAGAAAAGGGAAGAACTTAAAAGACGCAAGACCTCCAGAAGAAATGCCTATCGAGAAAGATGCTTTTGAATGGAGTAATAAGTATTGGGCAAGGAGAACCCTCATCTATTACTAGAATGGGTGGACTTAGACCTTGGAAACTTAACTATTGCAATTATGCTTTTATGTCTTCTCTTATGCATTCTAAAGATCTTCAAACTCTTTCTCAAGCTAAAATTCAACCCCATTGGCAAAATGCTATGCAAGAAGAATATGATAGTTTAATTTCTAATAATACTTGGGATTTAGTTATTTTACCTCATCGGAAAAATCTTGTTTCATGTAAATGGTTATACAAAACTAAGTTGAATGCAAATAATGAATTTAGTATGTTCAAAGCTAGGCTAGTAGCAAGAGGTTTCTCTCAAATTGAAGGAATAGAGTATAATGAGACCTTTTCTCCTATTGCAAAAATTCCTACCATTAAAGTAGTTCTTGCTTTAGCTGCTAAAATGAATTGGACTATTCACCAAATGGATGTTAGAATTTCTTTTTCAAATGGTGACTTGCATGAAGAAATCTATATGTCTCAACTTCCTAGTTTTATTAAAGAAGGTAATGAACATCTTGTATGTAAACTAAAGAAATCTATTTATGGTTTAAAACAATATCCCAGAAAATGGTATTCCAAAATCAATGCTTTATTTATTTCTCAAGGTTTTGATAAAAGTAAAAATGATCCTAACTTGTATATCAATCACAGTGAAGATAAAATTATTATTATCATTCTATATATTGATGATTTTATTCTTACTTCAAGTTCTAACCATTTAATTTCCGATATTAAGTTTCAAATTAATCAAAAATTTCAAATGATTGATTTAGGGCTTCTACATTATTTCTTAGAAAAAAAAATTTGGAAATACCCAAAGGGTATTTTTATTTCACAAAGTAAATATGCTGAAGATATTCTTGATAGATTTCATATGAATGATTCTAATCATATTTCAATTCCATGTGAATTAGGAACTAAGATGATGATAGATATGGAATCTCCATTTATCGTTGTTACTCCTTATAGACAACTCGTAGGAAGTTCAAATTATCTAACTCTCACTAGACCTGATATATATTTTGGTGTTGGTTTATTTCAAGATTTATGTCCAAACCTTAACAAACTCACTTCAAAATTGCTAAAATAATATTAAGATACATTAAAGGTACTCTTGATGTAGGATTATTTATGATACAAATTCTGATGTTACATTAAAAGGTTTTATTGATTCAGATTTAGGTGGAGACCCCAATGATGGGTAATATACTTTTGGGTATTGATTCTTTCTTGGTTCAGGTGCTATATCTTGGAATTTGTAAAAAATATCAAATTGTTTCTCTATGTTCTACCGAAGCTGAATACAAAAGTTGCACTAATGCCTCTAAAGAAGCTTTATGGCTTAGAAAAACTCTTGAAGATTTGGGTCCACCTCAACAAGAACCTACACCTTTATATTGTGATAATCAAAGTGCAATAGCCTTGGCAAAGAATTTGGTTTATCATGCAAAGTAAAAATACATCTCTCCACCATCACTTCATTACAGAGAAAATTGAAGAAAAGAAAGTATCCCTCATCTATTACAAGGATGAAGATCAAGTTGCATATATTTTGACAAAGCCTCTTTCTAGAAAAAATTTGAATTTCATTGAAAAAATTTGGGTTTGATAACCATTGATGTAAATACCCCATGTAAAGATTAAAGGGGGGTGTTAGAATTAATAATCTTTCCTTGGTGGATTATTTAAATTAGGATAAACCAAGGTATCCTAAATTTTATTTTTCCTCTAGTCCAAGTAGGAGGACATGTCACATTTTTGTAATTCCTTTAATAAGTAAATTAGATATTCCTCCTTAAGAGGACTCTCACACTTGGCACACACTTAATGTGAATGAGTCATTCATAGAATATGGGAGTTACATGCAAATTCTTCCACTCACCTCTATTTAAGAGATGCCTCTACACACACTTATTCAATAATCTTCTCTCTATTTTCTCACTTCTTCTCACATTCTCAAACTTGCTCTCATTGTTGTAATGAGCGTCTTTCTCACATTATCTCTCATTCTTATGCTTTTGTACCTCATTCATATTATACACAAGGGGTTTTTCTTTGTTTTTCCCCTTTCCAAATTCTTGTGTCCTTGTGTTGATCTTTGTGTATTTTGGTGAATTTGATGTTTGATCTATTGGAGCAATATCTCACTCTTTGTGCGATGTGGACAGAAGTCCTTTTGCTTCTACAAAAGCAGCTTGGCTCTGCTCTGATATATTTCTCCTAGATCTATTAGGGTATTCACAACCCTAAACTGAGGTAAGTCACTATCAGCTTTACCTTCTCTTCAAGACTCGGTCCCCATCGACATGATATTCGTCTTCTCCTCACTAACCTAAACAAAATAGATTCATTCAACCATTGTTTTTAGAACATTGTTTTCATTCTCTTCCCCTAGCCGGACTATCACCGAGCTCGCCTAGGGTAAGATCTCCAGAATTGTTGCTATAACTTCTCCTACAGAAAACAAAAAGGAAACTATGTACAAGGGATCCTCTCGAGTTCCATCCCAACACATGACTCTCACCATAGATTTAGGAACCTCGAGGGGCCATTAATGGTTACAACCCAAAATGGGTGAAGAACTAACAGCTTACAAAATAGAAAATAAAGTAACTAATCTACTTGCATGCAAAAGGAACCACAAAGAAAATTAATATCCACTAAACACAGTTTACAATTTCTCATTACTGGAAACAAAAAAAAATAGTACAATATTCTTCAAATCTCTAACTTTCCTGTAGCTTCTCCTCTTCTTCAATCTCTACTCTCTAGATCTCTAAAATGAAGGCTTGGGATGTTATTAATAACCATACTGTCATTGGAAACAACCCTAACTACCCACATATTTGCAAGCATCTCTTCAGGAACCATTACAACTGACCATGATGTCCATAAAAGACAAGATCTACTTTTCACAGGTCATTACAACTGACTTTGCTGAGAAATAGTAGTGTAAACCTAGCTCTAGTGTTGGCTAAGCTGCAGTGTTGGCTGAGTTGGCAGTGTTGGTCGAGCTGGTAGTGTTGGCCGAGCTAGTGGTGTTGGCCAAGCTGATAGTGCTGGTCAAGCTGGTAGTGTTGGCTGAACTGGCACTGTTGGCCGAGCTGGTAGTGCTGGCTGAGCTGGTAGTGCCGATTGAGCACCAGTGATACCAAGCACTTATCCAAAGTTCCCATTGCCTTGGTTGGATTTCCAAAGGCTTCCAAACTACCTCACACACACACAACAAAAGAAACAAACTAAGAAACCTATCTAGACATAGATTGATATAGTCATATCCATCTTAGGAAAAAGCAAATGACCTTCTAAGGTCCACACAAACTCTCTTGACTTGGCTAGAGTTAGTACATGCCAAAAATAAAGAGCTAGGGGTTTGAGTTAGGTGTGCTCCTGCACCATACTCCCCTAGACAAAAGAAAGGTTAATCCATCCTTGGATTGAGAATGTTTGGATCAATGCCCAACCTCTTGAAGTCTGTTTATCTAATCCAAGTAGTTTCAACATCTTATTTTTCATGCCATTTGACAAGGTGCTCCACATAGTCTTTGTTCCTAGTCTTCTTGTAGACCCTTGAGTCTAGTATCTTTTCAGCTGTCATATATGGACTAGGGGTTAATTTCAGATCTTTTACCTCTTGTATTACCTCTTGAAGGTTCTGATCAACATCTTTAATTGGCCCTTTGTATGCTATCAAATTTGCAATGTTGAAAAATGGTGACAACCTGATGTCTTCAGGAAGCTCCACCTTGTATGCATTGTTTCCATACTTTGCAAGTATGTTACACGGACCTAGCCTCTTCATCTATAGTTTGTGAGGAACACCTTTTTTCAGCCTATGCTTGTTCAAGTGTACCATCACAAAGTCTCCAATCTAAAACTGAACATCCCTCTTTGTTGCATCCACCTTTTGCTTTACCTTTTCATCATTTTCAATCAAGTTCTTTCTCACACTTTCATGGACTTCTCTAATTGAATGAGAAAATTCCTCTGCATATTCACTACCAGGCATTCCTTCCTTCAATTCTCAAAGCTCAAAAATACCTCTTGGATGAAAGCCATAAACAATTTCAAAAGGACTCTTACCAGTTGATCTGTTAATTGTATCATTGTATGCATATTTAGCTTGTGCAGTGATTTGGTCCCATGCTTGACCATAATCCTTTGTAAGGCATCTCAGCAAGTTACCAAGACTCCTATTGACCACCTCTATTTAGCCATCGGTCTATGGATGATAGGGAGATCTAAAAGACAAGTTAGTGCTGAGCTTTTGCCATAAGGTCTTCCAAAAATGGCTCATGAATTTGGTGTCTCTGTCTGAAACAATACGAAGTGGGAGTCCATGGATCCTCACCACTCCACTAAAAAACAACTAAGCAATTTTACAAGCATCATGAATGGTCTTACAAGGTATAAAATGTGTCATCTTACTAAATCTGTCCACAACAACAAAAATATTGTCATATCCCTGCCTTGTTCTTGGCAAACCAACTACAAAATCCATGCTTATGCATTCCCATGGCCTAGTTGGGATTGGAAGTGGCTGATAAAGACCTGCATTGGAAGATGTGCCCTTTGATTTTTGACACACTACACAACTCTCAACATACTATCTAACATCACTATTCATTCTAGGCCAAAAATAGAACCTAGTGACTAGCTCTTGAGTCTTACTGACTCCAAAATGACCACTAAGTGCTCCATTATGTTTTTCTTGAATCAAATTCTCTCTCATAGACCCTTTAGGAACACAAATTTGACCTCCTTTAAACAATAAATCATTCTGCAAATTATATTTAGAAAACTCACCATGAAAGTTGTTTTTAAACTCTTTGCATACCTTGTAGATTTGAGCAAAATCTTCATCTTTAGCATATAGGTCTTTGAAGCTATCAATACCTATGCTTTCTAGCTGAACTGCTTGGACTGTGAGAAGCCTTCTGCTTAATGCATCAACAACCTTATTTTGTACTCCATGTTCATGCTTGATATTGAAAGTGTAGGCTTGTAGATACTCCACCCACTTCATGTGTTTGCTGCTAAGTTTGTCTTGAGTGTTAAGGAAGCTGAGAGCTTGGTTATGAATATATACTATGAACTCCTTTGGGAGAAAGTAATGCTTCCACTTCTTGAGTGCTTGGACTAGAACATACAACTACAATCCATAAGAAGAGTACTTCTTTGCATCATTTAGCTTCTCACTATGGAAAGGTACCGGTCTTCCTTCTTGGCTTATGACAGCCCCAATGGCCACATTACTTGCATCACATTCTACTATAAAAATCTTATCAAAGCTTGGAAGAACTACAGTAGGAAACTTTTCTATCTTCTCCTTGAGTGTGTCAAACCCTTTGTCAGCTTGTGGTGTCCATTGAAATTTTGTCTTCATCCCACCCTTAATGGTGTCTAACATGGGTGCACAAATCCTACTTAAATGTCTAATGAACTTTCTATAGTACTGAGCTAAACCATGAAAACTTCTCACCTCAGTTGCAGCCTTGGGGGTAGGCCAAGTTAGAATGACATCCACCTTTTCTTGGTCCATTTTGAGGTTACCCTATGACAAAACAAAGCTGAGATATACAAGTTCCTACTTCATGAAGTCACACTTAGATCCAAATTGATCATTAGCTTTTTATCATGCAATTTCTTGAAAAAAAAATTCAAATGCCTAATATGCTCCTCCTTAGTTCTGCTGAAAACTAAAATGTCATCTAGGTAGACAACAACAAATTTACCAATGCATTCTACCAATACCTCATTCATAAGCCTCATAAAAGTTGAGGGAGCATTAGACAAACCAAATGGCATTACAAGCCATTCATACAAACCTTCTGTAGTTTTGAATTGTGTATTCCATTCATCTTCTTCATTTATCCTAATCTGGTGGTAGCCACTCTTAAGATCAATCTTGCTGAAGTACTTTGCATCCCCTAAACAATCCATTAGGTCTTCAATTTTGGGTATTGGAAACCTATACGTAATGGTGATTCTATTTATGGCTCTAGAATCAGTAGAAAGTCTCCAAGCTCCTCCTTTCTTAGGTGCTAAAATAGTAGGGACTGCACATGGGCTTATGCTCTTTCTAATTAGGCCTTGGTCTAGTAACTCTCTGATTTGCTTGGCTATTTCCTCATTTTGTTGAGGTGTCATCTTATAGGCAACTTTTTTGGGTAAGGTAGCTCCTGGTATGAAGTCAATCTTGTGGCTAACAAGTATCTTAGGAGGTAGGGGAGTGTGCTAGCCATCATTCACCATATCCCTATAATCTTTGAGTATTTATTTTACCTCATTTGGTATCTTTGATTTCTTGACATCAACTTCATCTTTTGGCTTCAATACTAAAGCAAATCCAAATCCTTCTCCTTCTCGTAGATTCTTCAAGAACTCCTTCTCACCAACCATGAGCACACTTGGACTGGATGTCTTCATCTCTCCTTCTTCTATCAGGGACTAAATTTTGAAAGTCACCCCATCCTTCTTGAATGAGTATGCATTCCTGGTTCCATCATGCACGACTTGCCTATCAAATTTCCATGGCCTTCCAAGTATAAGGTGGCATGCATCCATGAGAAGAATGTCATATAGAACTCTATCTTTATACTTGCCAATAGTGAATTCTACCCATGCTTGTTCTCTTACAAACACATGTTGTCCTTTGTTGAGCCATGTAACCTTGTATGGGTTGTCATGTGGAATCCTCTTCAAATTTAGTTTTGTGGCTGCCTCTTGACTAATGATATTATCACTTGAGCCTGAATCAATAATGACCCTACACACTTTCCCCGTGATCTTGCACTTCACTCTAAAGAATGCTCTCTTTGGCTTAGTTTTTCTTTGCTTGGCTCTCTGATTAAGGTCCTCTTTATCATGAGGTTCTCACCCTCTTCTGATTCTAATGGTACCCTAGATGGCTTTCTGCTACAACTTGATTCTTCTTGGACATAGTTAACTCTCTTTCCACCTCCTTGAGGAGTAGAACCTTTTTCTGGACACCTATAGGTAGGATTCCCTAGCTGATTGCAATGATAGTAGTTCATTGTGGCAAAGTAGGATGCTCCTCTTCCTTGATTGTTGTTGCTCCTTCCTCTCCAACTAGTGTTAGAGCCTCTACCTTTGCTGGAACCTCCTCTATTTGAGTTTCCTTCCTAATTTTTAGTGAGCTTGTTCTCACTTTGCTGCCTTGAATATGATCCTCTTCCACCATAGCCTTTGTGTCCTCTTCCTTCTCTACCTCTACCTCTCCCTCTAAAGTTTGATTCTGATTTCTTTTTGTTCTGTTCTTCCACTTTCAATGCAAGTTGGAAACACTTATGGACGGTTGTGGGAGTCCACAAACTGATTTCCTCTTGGATATTCCATTTTAGGCCTCCAAGATACCTAGCCACCTTGATAGTCTAGTACTCTTAGACTCTTGAACTCAAACACAACTTATGGAATTCTTCAGTATACGTAGCCACGTCAAAATCTTTTTGTTTTCAACTTTGCCTCTTCTTGTGTAACTAGATTTCATAATCCTCAGGTAGGTATTCCTCCTTTACCTTGTTTAACATGGCCTTCAAATTTGAAATTGGAAGCTTACCCATCTTCTCCCTCTCTTCTTGGAGGTATTTCCACCATGTTAATGCTAAACCTCTTAATCTTGACTTTGTAACTTTTACCTTTTGTGCTTCAGTTATGCCCTTACATTCAAAATGATTCTCAATATCTTCTATCAATTCCACAACTAGTTTACTGTCCATTTTTCCATTAAAGAATGGAATATCTTTGAGACTTTTGCCTCCTAGGGCTCTAAGAGCTTTTAGAAATGGCTCCTCACTCATGGGAGGGTCTGGTTGAGGTATCAAGTCTTCTTCATCAAATTTCTGCTTCCCTCTACTACTATTGACTTCATCTCCATCTTTTCTTTTAGTTGCATCTGCAACTTCTTGAAGTTTTACCTTCATTTCATCGAGGGCTTCTTCTAGGAGTCTACTCCTTTCCCTTTGATCCTCTATAACTCTCTTCTTCTCATCTACTTCCTTTGCAAGCTCTGCATTGGTGACCATCTTGTTTTCACCTATTGATACTGCTGGCTGGAACATCTACCACAAGCCCAATCAATTTAGGCTCTAATACCAATATGATGTGGACAAAAGTCTTGTTGCTACTACAAAACCAGCTTGGCTCTGCTTTGAGATCTTTCTCCTAGATCTCTTAGGGTATTCACAACACTAAACTGAGGTAAGTCACTATTAGTTTTACCTCCTCTTCAAGACTCGGTCCCCATCGACATGCTATTCATCTTCTTCTCACTAAACCTACACAAATAGATTCAATCAACCAATGTTTTCAGAACATTGTTTTCATTCTCTTCCCCCAGCTGGACTATCACTGAGATCGCCTAGGGTAAGATCTCCATAATTTTTTCTATTACTTCTCCTACAGAAAACAAAAAGGAAACTATGTACAAGAACTCCTCTCGAGTTCCATCCCAACACATGACTCTCACCATGGATTCAGGAACCTTGAGGGATCATTAATGGTTACAATCTAGAACGTGTGAAGAACTAACAACTTACAAAATAGAAAATAAAGTAACTAATCCACTTGCATGCAAAAGGAACCACAAAAAAACTTGATATCCACTAAACACACAGTCTGCAACTACTCATTACTAGAAACAAAACAAAACAGTACAATAATCTGTAAATCTCTAACTTTCCTATATCTTCTCCTCTTCTTCAATCTCTACTCTCTAGATCTCTAAAATGAAGGCTTGGGATGTTATTAATAACCATCCTCTCATTGGAAACAACCCTAACTACTCACATATTCGCAAGCATCTCTTCAGGTACCGTTACAACTGACCATACTGTCCATAAAAGACAAGATCCTCTTTTCACGGGCCGTTATGACTGACTTTGTCGAGCAACGGTAACGTAAACCTAGCTCCAGTGTTGGCTGAGCTGGTACTGTTGGCTGAGCTGGTAGTGTTGGTCGAGCACCAGTGATACCAAGCACTTATCCAAAGTTCGCAATGCCTTTGGTTGGATTTCCAGAGGCTTACAAACTACCTCACACACACACAACAAAAGAAACAAACTAAGCAACCTATCTAGAAATGGATTGATCTAGTCATATCCATCTTAGGGAAAAACAAATGACCTTCTAAGGTCCACACAAACTCTCCCGACTTGGCTAGAGTCAGTACATGCCAGAAATAAAGAGCTAGGGGTTTGAGTCAGGTGTGCTCTTGCACCATTGTGTATTTGGTAAAACTCTTACTTTTTCTCACTCACTTGGATTCTTTCCTAAGTTGGTTTCAATTTTTAAATGTTTCTAACGCATACATACATACAAATTGACCACACAACATTAATAATCTACCATATGATTTAACTTTTTAAATAAAAAAGATAAGTGCAATGAAAATAATTACAATCAAAATATACAAGAAAAAAAATTAGTTGAAGCTCAATTCACTAACATTAAAAATATTTCCTTACATTCTAAAAATACATATATATTGTAATAAAATATTCAAACTCACAAAAAACAATAAAAAAAACTACAATCTTAAATATTAAACACCATACAAAAATATTAAAAATTCATCAAAAATTGTATGCAACTTTCTTTTCTTAGTTGCCTCTCCTAAGTAACATGATACACTTATCAGAACGCATAGTTATTTGTAACTGGTTCTCATAACAACAAATTCGTGTATACCATATTAATAGTTTTTAGTAGCATGAAAACCACAAATCTAAAAAATATTGTTTGAGTCATATTTATTAGTTAATTGTGTTAACACGAATTGTCAAAAAGAATAGATTGCCTAGAATGTCTTTATGTCCAATCGAAACTTGATGTCCACTCTCATTAAAGTGTGATGCAAACATATATTTTTATGGCTATCAACTATAATTCATGAATTTTATTAAAAAGGAAAAACTACACGTCACACAAATGAAAGGAGAATATTTTATTTTTTCATTCATTAATTAAATTTAACACTTAAGTTTGAATTCCACTCAGGTTTATATGCATCTTTATCTATCATCTACAACAAGGCAATGGTCATTTCTCATTTTTCTCTAATCTACTTTTAATTGATTTGTTTGTTGCAAATACACTTGTCAAGTTTATATGCATCATGATCTGTCATCCACAATTACAAAATGTTATGATTAAGCCAAGAGGGATAGAACCCAACCCCAACAATAAAAGATAACATCAAGCTAGAAGGTGAGAGAAAGGGAAGAACTTAAAAGATGCGAGACCTCCAGAAAAAATGCCTACCGAGAAGGACGCTTTTGAATGGAGTAATAACTATTGGGCAAGGAGAACCCCCCCAGAAGTTAAATATTTTGTAACAAAGAGGTTTTGCAAGGAACTTCAAGCCATTTTGACCAGATTTCTAAATTGAAACCTTATCTTGAAAATGAATGAGTCAAAGAACCTGCAGTCACACAAAGGGTTTTGAGAGGCTTCACATTACCTATTGTTGGCCATACCAGCTAGAATCGAGATAGTTTTAGCTAAGGAAGAAGGCCATGAAGAGCGAAAAGAACTCTAGTTTTTGGGGCATCCAACACCCACTTTCTTCAAAGGCACTTCCGAGAGAAAAGAAGCCTGACAAGACGTGTCCAAAGATAATAGAACACTTCAGGTTTTGAGAGACATCCTAAAACCTTGAGCAAGAAAGAGAGAAAGAACCTGAAAAACTCTAAGAGCTAGCCCCCAAAACCTTCAAGAAAATGTATAAGAAGGAACCTAGAACCACCCTATAATAAGGAATCTAGGCAAGAGTCTCCTATAACACTGTCACACTCATTTTCACCTCCATAGAAAAGGATCCCTCCTTTAAAAAAGAAGTCGAGAGAGAAGAGACACCACCATCTGATTTAGGATAGAAGAAATATGAACCGAACCAATAGGAACCAACAAAATAACAGTACAGTAGAAGGCATTCTTTGAAAAGAGCCAAATAGAGGCAAGCCCCCTCAAAGAAGAGAAGAATCTGACTAACATAAAAGGCCCAAAGGACTTCAAAGCAAAACTCTCAAAAGGAACCTGAACCCCATCACAAAGACCAAGGAAAACCACTGAGTAGGGGCCAAAAAGCCCCCAAAATGACAAGGCCAAAGTGACAGGGCCACTGTGACAACCCAACTCATAGCTGGAGTTGGTGTGAGAAGAAGAGTCATACAGCATCATGAAGCCACAGTCAAGTGAGGCCCAACGCACAACAAGCACAGAAGGACTGACAAAGCACCCAACTAGACAGCCGAAGAAGAGATAGGCACAAAGAAAGCCCACCACGCCCATTAGCAGGTCCAACGCTGAAGTGCCTAATGCCCAACGCAGAATGAAGGGGGTTGAATCTTTCAAATCCACAGAAAACCCACCTCTCCCAAGAGCAACAGAGACAACCAACGCCGAAAATAGCCCACCAGCAATAGAAGAAACCAGACGTCCACTGAGTTGGCACTAAAACTCGCCGGCCAAAGAAGAGAGGCCAACACGCGACAGCCGAAGCCCTCCAATCTTCACTGGAGGAAACACAGAACCCTCCCTTCGTGTCAGTAGCGATGAATGGAGCACCCACAACGACAGCTAGAGCACCCACAACAAAAGGGAGAAGTTCAAGACTATAAACGACCAGGGAGAACCTGGGAAAGCACAAAACCTCCCCAACCAAACTCTAGCCATGGAAAACAAGCCTCCCCAGTCTGCCTCTACCACAACAGAACACAAAAGCAGAACTGAAAATGAGACCAAGTAGAGAACCACCGAGCTGTTCAAGGAACCGAAACCAGGGAGCCCAGCAGAAAAACCTTTCCATCTTTGCCCTTCCCATCTACAACCTAAAGCCACATCAAAGAGAGCACATCTACAATTTTGAATGAAGGCCAACATTTTCTTTAGTCCACAAGATGAGTAACCCTATTAGCACTGCAAGAATCTAAACATTTAAGAGTAGACCAAAATGTACAAACTCGGGAAGAAAATGATGAAAAATATATATAATACTAAATATTAATAATATATTATTATTTGAATAATATTAAATAAATTTTTATCTTAATATACTATTAATTGGCAAAATGGCTCGTAATCGTGCTTCAGAAGACTAGAGCAAAAAAACGAGGAGCCAGGCAGAGCTGATTGGACTAGGGGTAAGGAGTAGAGGAATGAAGACAACAAAAATCATCTTTCCAGTGGATTGCAGATTCCTTCCTTTGGTACCGCTGCTCATCCCATTACGTTTGGTAGAAGAAATGGGTGGTTCCAGCAGAAACATGACAGATGGTTCCCTCCAAAGTCTGATGTTCGTTGACCTTTCAGCAATCCATGGCAGAGTAGATCTGTATGGTAGAAAGGTAGCAATCAGAAGAACTGGGTCTTGAATTTAGAGTAGAAATTGAATACAGGTGAAGGCTCTTCCAGGGATTTGTTGATAAAAAAATCTATATCTGTAATAAATGTTTCAAAGACTTGAGAAAAGTATGCTATTGGCATGCAACGCACTACCCTAGCGAGGAGGGTGATTGAAAAAAAATTTGAAAGTGGTAGTTTATTAGGGGCTAGTTCTCTGAGAACTGGAAAGAGGCAGCGATAATGAACTTCCCAATGAAAATTGTTTTCGTGGTGAACTTCGACAAGGAAGCAAACAAAGATCATATTCTTGAAAATGGGTCGTGGATGATGGGTGATCTCTATATCTCCACATAAAAATGGGCTCCAAACTTCAACCCTCTGAAGTTGAATCCCATGAACAGACTCAGATGGATCTTTTGGCACAAGCTTCTCTTTGAATATTGGTCCGCTGTGTGCTTTGGTCAAACGGGGTAAAATATTAGAATTACATTAGATATTGATATGGACTAGGGCGATTCGATTATGTTTTGCAATTGACAATCATCGCTATTAAGAAGATCCCTTCCACAATTTGTTAAACGTTAGCCACCAGGCAGTGGCTTCAGTTGATCGAAATTGAGGAGCCTAAATTCTTTTCCTCAAACTATGAGAATTGGCTTCACTTCGAGATTACATGCCCAAAAGAGGAAATAACAGAAAAAGAGATCCCTAAAGCTCGGAATGCTTCTCAGTTGAATGATGTTGATCTCGAATATTTTGGAAGCCATATATTTCCAATCAAGCTTTTAGAGGATATTGGAGAGTCTACCAGTGCAGAGACCATCTCCCATGAGCATGTGCAAGAAATCGCTTGTGGAGAAGGCCAAACAAATCTTTCAAAAGAGGTTGGGGAGCCTTGCGGTGTAGTGGAGACCCCCCATGAGGCTTTTCTAGAAATTATTTGTTGCGACAGCTACCCATCGGAACATGACAACCATGTTCATAATTCCGATGCTTCATAATTGGAATTAAGAAAGGCTTACCAATGATCAAACAGTAGCATGTTGCCTTGCAACGGAGGGGTTGACAATGCAGATTACCACGCGGAATGTTAGGGGTTAAAAGCTTTTGATAAGTGCTATATGATCAAGAATCACTTACAAAATATGTTAGTTGATATTGTTCAGGACGAAAGGTTTTCAAATGAAGGCTAATCATTTTAGCCATTGCAAGATTTCGAGTGGTATTTGATGGATACAATTGGCTAAATTGGTGGAGTGGGGATTTTGTGGAATCTAGGCAAGCTGGTAATGAGGTTGAATTAGGCCAAAAAAATAAATTTTTTCTTTTATTTTTATTTTTTTATTTTTTATTTTTTATTTTTTATTTTTATTTTTCATTTAAATTTGGTATTTTCATTATGGAGTATTTATGGTCTGGTCTGATTAGAGTAGAAGAAAAAAGAGCATTATGGCTTCTCCTATTTACCAAGACTTCTATTATGAAAGCTAATAATGTTTTGTTGAAGGAAATTCAAAGCCCTTGTTAATCTTAGTGAGAAGAGTGGTGGGTTGAAGATTGAAAAGTGAACAATATTTGACAAAATTTATGGACAGGGTGAGGTTGTGGGACATTTCCTATAGTAATGCTAACTTTAGATTAACAAATCGTAGAGAAGGTTACACTAATACTTCAAAACATTTAGATTGATTTCTCCTCTTTTATAGATTGGTTAAAGGAAAATATAATTTGGAACCAACAATACTCCCAATTGTAAATATTGGATCATTTCCATGTAGTTCTACACATATGCTTGGACATAGCCCCGATTAAAGGATATTTCAAATTTTAATGTATGGGGTTTAGGACGAGGAATCAGAAGGGATTTTGGATGATTAATGAAGAAACTCTCCATTGAATGAGGCACTAAGAACTTTATCCTCTTAGAAACTTAAACTAATTAAAGAAAAGCTTAAGTATTTGAACATGCACTGCTTTACAAATATCCTTAGAGAAAAGGACAAGATTGAATTATTGATGTTCGTACAAAATGAAAAAATATTCCAAATGGGGACTTTTGGGAAGAGTTAAAATAAATTAAATTACAATGGGAGCACACATAAGTTCTTGTTAGGGAGGAGATATTTTTGAAAGCATAGCCTTATGAAACATTGCAAAACACTTGGAATCATAACACCAAATTCTTCTATTGCTCTGTCATAACTAGGTGTTCACTCTATAAAATAAGCAACATCTAATGTCTGGATGGTGGGATAGTCAACTTGCACGAGAAAATTAAAAAAGGAAATGGTTGATTTATTTTGTTCCTTCTTAGCTCTATAGATAGTGACCGGTTGATTAGCTTAGGAATCCTTCTTTTAATGCATTCCTAATATTGTGTTAGACTCAAACAACTCTATGGTCATTACACCATTCACAAAGCAAAAAATTAATGAGTCAACCTTCTAACTCTATCCCAATAAGTCAACCAGCAACAAGGGTTTTCTACCATTTTTTCTTACCTCAAATGTTAGCATTTTCTAGGGTATTATGTTTGGGAATTGGCAAAGGTTTTTAAATATAAAAGGATTGAATGATGATGGAAATTAACAATAAGGTCATTTTCCTTATATATCATAGAAAGTTTAGTGCTTATCCTTTGTGATTTTTATGTTGATCTTGCTTTGCAACACAATCTACATGATTATATTAGAGACCCCAATCAAAATAATAAAGAATACACTAGAGAGGAAAACTCAAAATAGTAGAGAGGTGGTTTCATTAGGATTTGATATGCAAACATAAGATAAATATCTTACCTTCTCCTATAACTAACTTTCACCTAACGAGAAAAAAAGAATATTGAGTCTTGAGTGAGTTATATATTAGGATTTGAGATACATCTATAAGAGAAATGTTCTACCCACTCCCATAACAAAATTCCCACATAAGCAAGATGAATCCTATGTTAGTTTTTGTTGCACCAAAAGAATGACCTCTTAGCACCTGATACATCCAATGGATTTATAGAAAGCATGGGAGGTGATTAAGTCATGTCAAAAAACACTACTATGTTGCACACTACAAGGAGACCAAGGGTGCAAACCTTGCAATAACCCCACCCCCTCCCCCCGCCAACATAAGCTGGAGAACTTTAAACAGGTGATGTCGGCTTTGATGTTAAATTTTGGTGTTTATTGCACCAAAAGATTGACCTATGTGTTCTTGATACAACCACTAGACTTATAGAAGAGATGGGAGGCAATAAATCCATATCACAAACCATTAGTGTATGGCATAACAGAAGGAGACCAAGAGTGCACACCTTGCAACATCTTAATTATGATTAATAAACCAAAAATACTTTTTCAAATGGGTATAAAGACTACCATTTTCCTCTTTGTGTGTAAGTGGAGTCATTCAGACTCCTTTTCTAGATTTTTACCTAAGCTCGACAACTTTAAAGCTAGAATTATGACTTCTTTTGACTTTTCTTACCAAAGCCTCTTTCTTGGCACATGACTCTATTGGGTAATAGGACTTGCACTCTCAAAAAATATAACCAATGATATGCTTTCAATTGTGTAGGTTCTCTTTAAAAATTTGAAGGATAGACATTCTACTAATTTTTCTTAATTTACTTTTTGATCAAATAAATTTCTTTAGTCTAAAGTTTTCTTTATTTTAATGTTTTGTTATATATCTAGGTACAAGTCAATAAGGTTTCCCTAGAAGTTGCTCACATTTGATAGCTAGTTGATCACTAGGGAAATGGTCCTTGTTGGTTGCTAGAGTTACCCCATCTCCATCCTCTTCCTTTAATTTCTTTCCTATCTATGGCCTTCAGAGAGGTTGGAGCCTCTAAGCATGTGATACCTTGAATCCCTGATTACATTCTTCCCTTTTTCTTTATGATGACCACTAAAGTGTACCCTTCTCTGGTCAAAGGTTTTTTGTTTAATCTCTCCTTCAAACTACTACTTCTAGGAGGTCTTTTAAAGGAGATTCTATGTTGATGGATGGTGTTTCTTCCAGATGGCTAGTTTCTAAGTGTTTTAAGTGGTTTCCATATTTTTTGTTGTATATTTGTTTGACATCTATCAAAGATAAAGACATAATGGAGTTTATAGGGGGTGGGATTCCCTTGACATCAATCTAGACTCCCCTGATGTATGGAGTGAATAGGATTTTCCAAAACCTCCTAACATTGTTGCTTGATGCTTAGTGACCCTTTTTCTAACTATTTGTTTCTAGCTATAAGCTAAACCTTGTTTCACACTCATGGTATGATCTGATATCCACCCACCCTTTTTAAAAAGTATTTATATATTTATTTTACAATTAATTGAACATTGACACTTATTTATAAATGGAATGTAATATTGGATATTTTGGTTATATGTCCTTTGTATCTCGCTTTTGGGATATTTCTATACAATTCTGACTATGCAAGTTTCTATATCCAAGATTAGCTCCCCGTATAGGTCATTTTGTTGACATGACCTATGACTTTGCTTCTTGACTGTAGTTAACTTGTATAACTTTTGATTACAGGCTTTGGTTAGTTTTGTTTTGGGAGTTTCATTCATACATAATTTAGTCCATAGTTTATTGATCATCAACACATATTACCTAATATCACATTTTGGTTAGTACTTCTGATTTTATATTAACTATTATCTGTATTTATAGCTAGATTTCTGGTGTTGATTGTGTGTGCTTGAAAACACACACAATCAACCCTAGAAATCTAGCTATAAACTCAATGGATTGTGGAAATCTGATCGATTTATTATCTGTATCTTATATAATTATTTTTTATATTAATGAAAATATATGCTCTATCATTTACTTTGAAAAAAAAAAAAAAAAAACACTCAAAGGAATTCACTATTTCCTTTCGAACAAACTATATTTAACACTTTACAATGCAACTAAATGCATTCTTACCAATGAAATATACACACAAAGTGAGAAGAGTATGTTGCTTAGATGTAATATATAAACTATATTTTAGACATGATTCACAATGCCTAATAATATTTCTATAATATCATAACTACCTCGCCGATGTTGAAGTATGCAGTGGACTGTCGGACGTGGTTGCCAGCTCACCAAAGTTTTAATCTTCACTGCCCCTGTGTTATCCTTTCTCGCTGGCATCTCTCTTACATTGTTGCTTGATCGCAAAGCTCTATTTTTCTCACTTGCGATCATGCGACCTCCTTATCAGCGCAGGACTTCATTTTGTTTATTATTTAATATTTGAAACTCTAATAGTCTTGTCGCCTTATCGCAGGAGTAT
>MU226094.1:224522-258027 GCA_018584345.1 Thuja plicata
TGTTTATTGCAACTAATTAATTATATTATATATTAATATTAAATTAATAGTATAATATTAATATAATTTTTTATATATTATATTGATATAATATATTATTAGATTCATAACAGTGCACAAAAAATACTAAAACAATGTTAAATTAAATATCATTAATTACTTGAATATGATACTGTAATAGAAATCTTCATTTAATATTTACTATTTAATATTTAATGTTTATCTATAATTAATGATTATATTTACTATTTAATATTTAACGTTCATCAAGCCAAATCTCGTAAGGCTTAATCTTTAGGACTTAGGCAGGAACTAGATGCTATGCGTCCTTGTTTATATGGATATCATTTTGTATGTTGTTTACCATGACAACTTGATTGATATTTATTTTGATTTTTTTATAAAATAAAAAATTATAAATAATTAAGAAATTTAGATTTTAAAACTTAGTAGAATGAATATTTAGTTAGAATTTTTCTTAGAGGATATTTAGCAAAATAATTAAACCAAATGAAATTTGAATCTACTAATTATAATAAAAATATATAAAAACAAAATTAAATATAAATGATGTATTAAAGTAAATGAATTAGTTAATTTGAAAATAAGATTATGATTCTATTTGGAATATGAAATTAAATTATTATTAAATACAACTTATTTAATATTAATACAGGTAAAAGTACAAACCTGTGTCACACTTTTATAAAGGAAGAATACCACAACATACAAAATTGTTAAACTTTAACGATATAAAAGTGGCATTTGTGTTTGGAATTTAAATGATGTAAACTATTGAAATGTGTAAAATTGAATTTAGTTTATGCCTATAATTTTTTATAAAAATTTTGAATAAGAATTGAAATATGTTTTTAATTTTTGAAGTCCATTTTTTAATTGCTAAAAATGTTGAAAATCTATGGTTTAGTTTCCACCAACAAAATATATGGAAATAATCTTGTTTTCCTCTAATTCTAGAATATGTTTTAGATAAATTGTACAACTAGTGCAGAAAAAAGAAAGATTGGTTTTAGGTATATATTTTGTCTATTATAACTATTCAAAGTTAGAGTTACCTGAAATTAACAGTTTTTGTCTCCCACCTAATTTTCCCTACCAAATCTACACCAAATACAAAATAAATTGTATATGTTTGAATATGACTCTCTCATTTAGTGTTAAATATAAGTTTAAAAAATTTTCGACATGATTTTCTATTTATTTTTCTTTTTTCGAACGAGCGTGTTCATAAATGTTAAAATACCTACTTGCAGTATTTTAAACTTATAATATATTATATGTAATCAAAACACTATAAAACTTATATAACTATAAACTTGACTCCAAGCTCTCCAAAAGGGTATTTTTAGATTTTAAAGAAAGTTTCTTTTTGATGGAGTAATCAGCTGTATAAGTGAGAAGTTCTGCAATTTTGAAATTTTTGCCTATTTGGCTGCCACATAGGATGCAACATGTGCAGTTTCAGCTAGAATTGGTTCAGCTAAACCAATTCTGGCCGAAACCACCTATATAAATATGTGTCAATTCTTCATTGATAGAACATAGTTGGCTTATATTAACTCATAAATTTTTGGTCGGAACTGATCTGACTAAACTAGCTTCAAGCAGAACTCATTTGTCACATCGATGCCACATGGCACCACATTTGTGCCATGTATGTACAGTCAAAAAATTTCTGGGAGAAACTGTTCTAGCCGAAATAATTTCGGCCAGAACTACAAAAATGGTCTTCAAGTGCGACGCAACTTTGCACTTTTACCCATACATAGAACTCATTTCTAACCTAGATTTTTAGAGGATAGGGAGAAAATAATTATATAAAAAAAACTCAAAGAATCTGAAAAGCTAATCATAGATTTGAAAGTTAGATAGAAAAAACTAAGAAAACATAAATGTCATCAATAAATAAATAATATGTTTCCTCTTCCTTCGATCTTTGATTTTCGGCCTCCATAGCTTTTTTTCTTCTCTCTTTCTGTGACAGGTTGGCATGCAAGTGATTCTTTGGAGCTATGGTTTGATAGTTTTCATCAACTCCAATAGTGTTACTGCCTATTTTTATTTCCTTCAGCCTTTACAACCAACTAATAGGCATCCTCTAAGAATTTGATCGGATGCATGCTTAGCTCATCCTAAATAGTGAATTTCAAACTATTCACATACCTTGCAGCCATATGTCCATTACTTTCTTGATGTTCTATATGGATGGACAACTTGTAAAATTCATGTGTGTAATCTTGCACATAAGACAAATTATATTTCATTCTGAAACCTTTGGAAGAGCGTTTGAGCATAATCCATAGGTAAGAATTTTTCTCTCAGTTTTTCTCTATTTTTCTCCACGTCTTTATTTTATCCTTTCCTTTTTTTGTTCATTCATTTTGGAGATTTTTCTAGGAGATCATCACATGTCCCTTTAACTTGGTGCATGCAAACCTCATCTTCTTTTCTTCTGTCATAGACATCCATTCAAAAAAATTTCCCATCTCATTCAACAAATCTATCAATTCCTATGGCTTAAGACTACCTACATAGTCTGAAACATCAACCTTGATCACTTCACTTTTTTCTTCTAAGGTTCTGAGCATCTTGTCTTCAAAACTTGCTCCTTCTTCTTGTCCTTCTTATATTTCTTCATCTTCTTGGCTCACCTCTCCATCGGATTCATCTCTTCTTCTTTGAAATCTTTGATCTTCCAATCGGTTCATGAGTTCTTCTAATTTTCTTTGCAGAATTATCATATCTCTCTGTATATGGGTAAGACTCTTACTCTTCCTCTTCCTCTTCCTCTACCAGCCATCATCTTACTCTGATACCAAATAATGTAGCCCAAACCCTTCAAGAACAATAACTCAGAAAAAAAACAAAACAAAAATTCTCAGAACTCCAAAATCTTCATTAGAATTATCCAATATACTCTACCTCAACAATGATAAAACTCCAACTTAATACAATTCCAAAAATTACCATATTTGACATTTTTTCAGGAAAAATAGAAATTTTTTTTTTTTGTTTTCCTTTTTTTGGTAATTTTCAAAACTCATCCTACGAGTCCTGATTTTTCCTAAGAAAATCCCCCAACTAAGGAAAGATGAATTTTCAACTAATCCATGAAATCGAAAACATCATTTCAGATTTATTACAAAAACCAAAATTCTAAAAAAACTAGAAAAATAAGAAAAGCCAATTTTGGTGGCCAAGATAAAATTTATGGCTCCTGAAAAGATATCAAAACGGCCACCAATCAAGTTGTGCTTCATCAAAAATCTAACTAACTCCTCCTCACAGAATTGCCTGTAAAATTTTAGCCAAAACCCATATCCGAGTCAAAATTTATGACCCTCTGATTCTCCTGCATCAATATTATATCGATTATCATAGCTTTGATTAGTCAACCATCTCCATTTTCCCATAGCCTCTTTTTCTTTGTGCTACAAATCTAAGGGCACACACATTGAACATTCATAGAAGATCTTGAAAGATAGGAGGGCAACCAAATTAAGTGTTTTTTAAAGTTTGTTTGTACCTTTATGAAGAAATGTTCTATGTCATATAATGATTGAATGCATTGTGGATTCCTTGCTTATGGTTGGAGTAGAATATGGTTCATGATATCTTGCATGTTCATTTTGATTTTTTTTAACACACATAAACTCTATGGGAGTTTGTGTATAAATTGACTTGGAAAATAGATAGATAATCTAAATGTATAGAAATTTGAACACATAGAACTATGATATTTCAATAAGCATAGGATAATATAGATATTGTTGAACAGACTGGATAAATAAGAGGGGCTCAAATCAATTATCATAAATTTTTTTCTTGAACTTAATCAATCCATAGAAACTTTAAATCAATCAGATAATCAAAACAAATATGAACATGAAAGAGTATAAGAATACCATAAATAATGAACACAAAATTTTTACATGGAAAATCTAAGATGGGAAATACCATGAAAAATGCTAATTCTCAATAATGTAACACCAATTAAATTGAGACTGGTTAAGGTGATTTTTTAACAAGGGTGGCTCACTCCAAGTAGGCAGATTGTCCAACTATCACAACCAATACAAAAATGATGAATTAACAAATAGTCTTATAATTACTATGAATTAATGGAGTTGTATCTACATATGCATGAATTTAGTTATGTTTAAGACTACAACAACTATTTGCAATAGATCTTGTTAGGAATCATTTTCCAAACTTTTCCACAACCTCTTCACGCAATCTTTGTTTTACTATTGATTATTTATCTTCTTATCTCTTGATTTCTATTGTCTATCTTTTAATTTCTTGCATTACCCAATTCTCATCTTCACCTATCTTTGCAATTTTCATCACCCACATTCTCTATTTTGAAATAAAAATATGTTCTATATATAACCATAGAATAATAAAAAACTAGAATAAGTTGGCGTAGCAAACATGTTACCTTGAAATAAAATTTTGAAATATTCATGAAGGCTCAACACACTAGCACTAAACCCAAAAGATAGGTCACACATTAAGATCTTCTTTTCATGTTATCGTGAGACCCATAAATAGATCATACATAAGATAAGTTTGTTACATAACATAATCAATGAAGGATAAATAATTATAAGATATATTTTGGTGCCGATGTGAATGCCACAACCAAGATCATGTCTTGATATACATTAAATTTAGAACCAACCAGAGGAATATGATTAACAAAAAAATTTCATAATCTAAATGTAATTGACATATCAAAAAGTTGTAACATATTGCAAGAATGTCCGAATGGAAAAGATAACCAAAATAAGCTTTGAACACAACAACCAATACCAAAAGGTTAATATTCATTATTCCACACTAATTGTCTTTCACTATTGTCCCAAAACTTATACTACAAGATAGATCAATATTGTATATCAATAAAACTCATCATAGCCCACCATATAAGATAGATCAATATTGTACATAATTTGGAGCACAACATTCGAGATCATAGAATTTGACATCAATGACAACTATACAAAAGATTCTCAACAATCTCTTTTTTTCATTGATGACAAAACAACAAAATCTCAAAAATGCCAAAAAATTTAAAAATCCCCCTTTGTTAAGAAAATTTTTTTTCTCTCCCTTTTTCCATCAAAGGCAAAGGGCCAATGAAGAACATTGTTAGGAAATCAAGTAAAACTTGAACTTTTCACAAGAAAACTTTTCTTGTTTCTTTCACAATTAGAAGAATATTCTTCCAATCTTTCACTATAGACATCATTCTTGCACACATACTCTCATGTAGAACCAATAAATCAAATGAAGATGATATAGAAATATTATTCATAAATGGGTACTACTATTTGCATTTCTCTACATCAAAAATTACTCTAGAGATTTGATCCAACCATACTTCAATAATGTATTTAACAAACTAGAAATTTCTAAGAATGTCTTCTCTATATCTATAAATAGATAAAGTTTATCTTGCAAAGTACCATCTCTCATTCTTTATTTTCCATTTTTATTTTTGAGAAAGTCAAAATTCTTTCCAATATCATTTAATTAAGATTCAATGCATTCAATTTTCCTTCTAAAATCATCAATATAATTAGGCAACTGAAAGCAATTCTTGTAGATGTTAGAAATTTCAAAAATACACTCATTTCTCTCACTGATGTCTCTAGACAACTTTTTTGACATTGACACATCTTTTCTCAATCATATTTTTGATCTTATGTCCTTGACATCCTTCCCGCAACAACCTTTCTTCAACAACTTCTACCAGACCATTCGATAATGAGTCAAAAATAATTGAAACAACAATACCCATTTTGAGTAGCTAATCAACTAAAACATCTACAATTCTAGGCCTACAAACTAGAGAACAAGAATACCACTATTCACCAATATTTTTTAATTCACATCATTTCAACATAGAATATTGTATCATCTTAAAATGGAAGCGCCTCTATTTTTGTAGGTTTAGCACCCTCGTTTAGCACATTTTCATATTAGATTTTTATTTAGGATGCACATACACTTGATTAAGTATTTCTAGGTGAAATTAGGGTTAGGGTCCTTTGGGTCCTCCTTAATCTACCTTTCTATGACTCCATCTTTTTGGGTTGAACCTATGTATTGGCTCTCCTAAATATTCATCACACTTACTCTTTGGCCTTTATGCCTCTATCCAACATCGTGGTGTGTTTTCTCACCTCCCTGAGTCCTCGGTTGACCTAGGATTCCTGCAGATTTTCCAAGGTGACCAGCGTGAAACCTTAGTTCAGGGTTGAGGTCGAACCTAACCTAGGTCAGGGTCAAGGTAAACCTTGACCTAGGTCAAGGTTGAGGTCTTCCTTGACCTAGGTCAATGTCGAGGTCAACCCTGATCTCTGATAGGTGATGGTCCCCGCTTTTAAATGTGGAGCCTATCAGGGTTCTAAAACTTAAAATAGCTCCCCGAGTCTGGATGCGGAGGTGTTTTCCCTGATATTCAGATTAATACATCCCCTCCTAGGTTGGTGATTGTGATTGGACCATAATTCGAGGTGAAATTTGAATTTGGGTCCCTTGCATTTCCCTAGGAGGTCTATGTTGAGATCTCTATATAAACACTCTCTTTTGCCTTCATTTGAGGGAGGACATAACATGACACGATGAAAAAGAATCATAAGATGATATGATACAATTATGATTTTGGCATGATGATGAGGCAAGAAAGAAAGAGGATGATATAGAAGGACAATAAATGATGATGCATTAATACATTCAAGCACTTTTGTAGACAAGCCATTGTGGATCTTCTTTGGAGAAAGAGAGACATCTTCCTTCTTTCCTTCTTCTTGGATCCACCATTTTCAACCTTCAAGCATTCAAAAGATATTATCATGCGGTAGAAATTATGGATTGTGAGTTTGGTAGGAATACTTTAGCCTTGGGGGCTTGGTATGATTTCTTTATAACATTCAAATCCATGCATTGCTTTCTCATTTTCAATTCATGTTAGGGTTTTTAATCTAGAGGATTAGATCTTGACATTGCACATTCAAAGCTCTTTCCTAGAGAAACACACACATACATTCTACTATATTCGGCTATTTGTAGAGGTGGAGATCACCAAAATGGGGGTTTGACTAAGGCAAAACCCTATATAGCCACCCCAAAACCCCTCTTTTTTAGATATTTGCAGATGATGTTTTTGGAGTTACAGGTTTGGGAATAGTGGAACAAAGTGCAGATCTGAATACCCTTTTAAGAAAACTTCCAGGATTTGAAAATAGAATTTCAATCTTACACTTTTTAGGTCTATTCTTCAGCACAATAAGAACTTATGGCCAATGGTGACATTGACTTGAGGGTGCAAATTGGAAATATGTTAGAACGGAAAATGATTTCTAGGTTTTGTTTGTCTCTGCGTTTCCATTCTAGATACGGTCTCATATTTTCCATAAACTCCACACATGATTCAGAAAATGGCATTTTCAGATCTTCTATGATGTGAGGTAGGTATTTTAATCCATTAATCTTTGCTTTCAATTTCAATTCTATATCCATTATCAAAAATACAAAACAAAAACTAAATGTAAATAGTTAAATTAGGGCATTGGTCTCTTTTATATATGAATAGCTATTGTGTAAACTCTATCTAGGAGACCATCCATTTTTCTTCTTTACACTTTGGTGAACCCACGATAGACAACTCTTTCTCTTTGGTGTTAGATTTACATTTCATATTAAGATCTTGCATGCATATAGAAGTAGGTTTTATTTTATGCTCTTGCATTTATATTCCAAAAATAAATAAAAAAATATAAAATTTCTTTAAAAACACAAAACTATTTATATGCTTGTAATTTAATTGCATGTTCAATATGTATGACTCTAGTTTTGAATACTTTGATGAAGATTTTATTGTACAAGAGAATAGATCCCTTAATGAGGTACATGGAAGTGAGAATGAAAATGGTTCGAATAAGATCTTCATGGATCCTATTCCTATTTCATCCTCCTCCACAACTTCTCCAATTGACCTTTACCATAGGATGTGTGCATGGTTACCTTCATGTTCGACTATTTCCAACATTGAGGCATCTAAATTTTTTTTCCTAACCCTTTGATGACAGTAAAAGGATGTCCTCGAATAACTATTAAGGGTAAGCCTAAAGATCCTTTGGATTTCTTTGATAATACGGATTCCATTTCACATGCTTATCATACACAAAATAATCCCCAACCTATTTTTCTAGCCTCTTTACCTCCTTCTCAACCCATTCTTCCTCAAGAACCTAGGTTACCTTCTTCCTTTAAGGAGTATGAATTAGTTGAGAAATTACACGCTACTCCAGCCAAGATATCTTTATGGGAACTACTTCAAACTTCTCCTACATATCATGAGGCATTACAAAAAGCCTTATCTACTCTTCCAACTATGCCTCTTAATCAAGAGAACATTAATTCATTCTTGGAGTGCATGCATACTATGCCTTTTGTGCCTCCTATTGTGTTTACTAATGATGATTTATCATCTATTGAGGTGCAAAATCAATATGATGCTCTTATGGTTGTTGTTTCTATTAATCAGAGTATCATTCATAGAACATTAATTGACAATGGATCTGGGATTAATTTTTGTAGCATGGATATGCTCAAGGCTATAAGCCAATCTTAGAACCATTTAATCAGATAATATCCCTATTCGTGGATTCGATAACATTGCAAAGAAAACTTTGGGTATTATTATGCTACCTATCAAGGTTGGTCCAGTCCTTCTTCATACAACTATTCATTTCATGCCTGGACCTCTCAATTATAACCTTTTGTTATGAAGACCTTGGTTACATATTATGCATGAGATTCCTTCTACACTACGTCGTAAGGTTAGGTTCATTTATAACAATCTGATGTATACATTACATCCAGATGATGTGCCAAATCCTTGCTTGAATGTAGAATATGCTAAGATCTTTGAACCCATATAACCAAGTAAGGAACCTAAGAAACCTCCTAAAGTTAAACAAGTTGAAGATCCATCCTCTTCTTTAACTAAAGATGATCGGGGAACATTAGATTTTAATCCTTATTTTATTAGATAATACAAAGTTTCTAATTTAGAGTTCATGAAGGAACTAAATTGGTTTGAAAAACAAGTATTTATTCCTTCTCCACTTTCTGGGGAATTAAAAAGTAACTTTGTTGCTGCTTCCCTTGATGAAACAATTAAGACAATAAAACCAGATTGTTATGACATTGTGACATATGCTGCTCCTTTAACTCAATCTGATATGGCCAATAGATATGGATCTAGTTATCATTTAATTAGAAAATCAAGATTCAATCGGAAAGGATGTGGAAAATATGAGCAACGTATACAAGTGCCCTTGGACAATGAAATTTATGATTATACTTACGGGCTAGTATTCAATCCTTATAAGAAACTATCGACTTTTCCTCTTAATTTTAATAATATCTGTTGTGGACACTTAAAATTGGTTAATCTGCTTCTCCTTGACATGGATCAAAAAACCTAGTTTGGATATTTTTCTTGGGGATGAAGCCCTGGCTGATTTTTTAGGAGCTTATCAATATTTACCTACATTTCATCATAAAAGCAGAAAGCCTTATTGTCTATATAATGAATCCTATTTTGGAGAACGTGATGAACAAGCTATTTCTCCTTTACGAATGGAATCTCCCATAAAAATTAATTTATTAATAACTGAGACTATGAAAGTTCAAATGGATGAGAAGGAATTTGAAAAAACAATCAACATGGGAGAATGTTTGAACCAAGAGGAACATGATCAATTGGTTTCCCTTTTTCTTGAATATAAGGATATATTTGCTTGGACATTATTCAGATATGCTAGGTATCGATCCTAAGATTTTTACTCACAATATTGTTCTTAAACCTAATATCAAACCTGTGAAACAAAAAATCTGAAAGATGAATCTGAGCATTGCTTTGTTAGTTAAAACCAAAATTGAAAAGTTATTAGGTGTTGGGTTCATCCGTTCTATCAATTATTCTGAATGGATTTCTAATATTATAGTTGTTTCTAAAGGAGAGAATAAGATAAGGATGTGTACTGATTTTCAAGATTTAAATAAAGCATCCTTAAAAGATGGTTTCCCCCTACCCAATATTGATATCATTGTGGATTCGATAGTGGGTCATGCTTTATTATCTTTTATGGATGGATTTTCAAGTTATAATCAGATATTTATTCCTATTCAAGATCAACTTAAAACCACATTTATCACACCTTGGGGAACATTATGTCGGGTCATGATGGCTTTTGGATTAATAAATGTGGGAGCAACCTATCAATGTGCTATGACCTTGATTTTCCATGTTACATCCATAAGATTCTAGAAGATTATGTAGATGTCATCTTGGAAAAATCTATACAAAGAAAGGACCATGTGTTTATTTTAAGATAAATATTTGAAAGGGTTAGGAGTTATAATACGAGATTAAATCCTAAGAAATGTGCTTTTGGATTTTATTCTGGTAAATTATTAGGACTTATACTCTCTAAGCGAGGCATAGAGGTTGATACCAAAAAGATTGATGCTATCTTTAACATGCCTCCTCCTAAGAATCTTTCTCAATTATGTAGTTTACAAGGAAAATAACAATTTATTCATCGCTTTGTTTCTAACTTAGCTGATAGAACTATTCCTTTCACCTCCTTGCTTAGAAAAGATACCACTTTTTCTTGGAACCAGGAATGTAAACAATCATTTGAGCAATTTAAGGAGTATCTTGCTAATCCTCCTATTTTGCAACCTACTCATTTCAATAAACCCTTCTATCTATATACTTGTACCACCTCCCATGTTGTGAGTGCATTATTGGATCGACATGATAGCGAATGTAAGGAAAGACCGATATACTACATCAGTCAGACTTTACTTGAATATGAAACAAGATATACCGATTTAGAAAGAAAATTCTTGGCTTTAGTTTATGCTTGTCAAAAACTCAGGGATTATCTATTGAATGTTGAGGTTAATGTGATTGTTAAATTTGATCCTCTCAAACACCTTTTCTCAAAAACTGACCTCTTTGGTTGTCTGACAAAATGGGGGATGTTACTTACTGAATTTGATCTTAATTTTATTCTTCAAAAGTCAATTAAAGGACAAGATTTAACTGATTATCTAGCTGAAGTTCCTTGTCCTCATTCTCATACAAACATTTCCTCAATAGAATTCCCTGATGAGAATATTTTAGCTATTAAGCAAGGAGATGTTTGGGAGTTATATTTTGATGGTTCTAGATGTAAGACAGGTTCTAGTATAGGCATCATCTTGGTCCCTCCTACAAATAAACCAATCCCTATGTCATATAAATTGACCTTTCCTTGTACTAGTAATATTGCAGAATATGAAGCTCTTATAGCCGGCTTACGGGAAGCTTCATCCCTTCATATTAAAAACTTGGAAATATATGGAGATTCGCAATTGATTGTTTAGTAAATCAAAGGGGGTTATCAATCTAAGAATGATAAAATGTTACAATATAAACAATTGTCTCTTGATATCCTCTCACAATTTTCTTCTTATACGATTCAAACTTTACCTAGGAAAGATAAATGACACGTAGACGCCATGGCGAGCACAACTTCCTTGTTGTGTCTCAAGAATAATGCTGAAGACTTTCAATTTACTATACACACTCTTAAACAACCTATAATTTCTAATAAGGTTAATGATGATTGTTTTAACTTGCATTTGGATGAATGGTATTCGCATATCTTTCCTTTTTTGAAAGACAATACATTCCCTGAATCAACACCAAGGAACATGCATAACCATATTAGGAAGCTTGTAGCATGATATATCATTTTGCATGATACCATTTACAAATGTTCTTATAATGGTTTTCTATTAAGATGTCTAGGTAGAACCAAAGTCCCGATAGCTTTAGCAGAAGCTCACTTTGGTTCTTGTGGAGAACATTTTGGTGGAAAATCTTTAGTTAATAAACTTCTTAGAATGGGATATTATTGGAAAACAATGGAATAATATTCCTTTAAATTTGTTAAGTAGTGTCCTCAGTGTCAACAATGTGGTAATTTAATTCATTCTCCTACTAGTGAGCTTCGTGATCAAGTTGCTCCGTGGCCTTTAAGCATTTGAGGATTTGATCTTATTGGATAAATTTCACCAGCTTCTTCTCAAGGGAATACATAGATTCTTATAGCTATAGATTACTTTACAAAGTGGGTAGAAGTTATTCCTCTCTGCTCTACTACTATAGATGTTATTTGTGATTTTATTCTTAATCATATTATAGCACAATTTGGTATTCCTTCAACAATAGTTTCAGATAATGGTACTTCTTACAAAAATAAAGAAGTCACGAAATTCTTGGAGAAGTATCATATTCAACATAGATTTTCTACTCCGTACTATCCTTAATCTAATGGTCAAGCTGAAGCATCGAATAAAGTTATTGAACAAATCATAAGGAAAATAGTCAATAAGCATGTGAAAGATTGGCATACTCAACTTACTTATGCTTTATGGGGTTATAGGACTAGTGTCTGCATTGCCACAGGTACTTCTCCTTATAATCTTGTTTATGGTACTGATGCTATTATGTCATTAGAATCAGAAATACCTTATTTACGTGTTTCATTCCAAGGGATAATTGATAAAGATACCTTCCAGGAACAAAAATTACAAGAATTAGAGATGTTGGATGAACAACGAATAAATGCTTTGGATCATATTAAAGCTTATCATAAATCACTTCAAAAATAGTACAATCATAAGGTGATTGAACGGTCATTTTTGATAGGTGATTTAGTCTTATATGAAAATCAAAGGAACGTGAATGATTTACCTGGTGAAAAAGGGAAATTTAGCCTGAATTGGCTTAGACATTTTGTGGTTATTGAGGATTTTACTTTAGGTGCTTATAAGATTGTTGATATGAATCATGTTCCCCTTAAGGAACCTATTAATATTATGCATCTCAAACATTATTATCCCTAATACATCAAATTTTCTTCTTGTATTTATGTATTCCCTATAGAATAGTTATGTCTATTTTGTAGGTTATATCATTTGAATACATTTATACATTAATTTCATTTCTTTCTTTATGTTAAGTTTTTATGTATTGATGAAAAGAACAAGTAATCAATCATAGAACTAAATGGTCAAGCAAAATGTTCATATATAAATATTCATGATTTTGGTACATATATAGCACATATGCCATGGCTATCAATCTCTATCTTTATGCTCTGAAGGTCAGTGGCTCCCAGCTCTTTCTGCTATGAAATGTGATGTTGAAGATCTTAGTAAGGTAGTTCGTGTGTGACACCTTGATATTATTATCTCATAGTTGCACTCCTGAGCTATCTGTAGGTTAGCCATCAATATCTCTTCCATTTCTTTATATAACCTCAGCTCTCGGTGGACGCTTGCAAAAATATTTGCATGTTAGCTAACATATCTATGCCCAATAAGGGACTCTCACTCGCTAGCTGGTAGTCGGTAGGATAAACAGGTATCCTTCAAAACCTTAGATACAAGGCTCCTCTACTCCGTTACGCTAGCTACAGAATTAAAACATATCTATCTTTTAGTACTTCTTCTAGCAAAAAATTTACTTAAAATACTTTAATCAAGTACATAAATCATACCTACATCTCCCTCCTAAGTATCATCAAAAGATCTAGATGGTGGGGGCATGCAGTGACTACCCTCTCCTCGCTTGCTGCATCTAGGTCTAGGTGGTGGTGTCTCTATATGTGCACAAGGAGGTCATCATGATCTCAATGGTACAACATGAATTTCATGATCATTTACATCTGTACTACCACCTGGTGGCATATCCTCTCTTCTCTTGTTTTCTCTCTCTCTCTCTCTCTCTCTCTCTCTCTCTCTCTCTCTCTCTCTCTCTCTCTCTCTCTCTCNCTCTTTTTTTCTCTCTCTCTCTCTCTCTCTCTCTCTCTCTCTCTCTCTCTCTCTCTCTCTCTCTCTCTCTCTCTCTCCTCTTCTCTCTCCTTCTCCATGGGATTTCCCTCGGGAATGGTCTCCTCCTCATCTCTATGATCTGCCTCCTCCTTTGACATATCACCACCTCGGTGCATCCTCTCTGAAAGACCTAGATCACCTATAGGGTAGTCATCAAGGAAGATGGGATGGGTCCCCTGTAGAATACAATATCTAATATACTCTCTACTTACCCCTAGATGGGATACAGTAGGATCCACCTCTATATCCTTTGTCTCATATGTATCGCTATCTACAATATCTACTACTGAAGGTTGGCATATGGCGCTGGGTCTCCTATAATATCTCATCAGGTATCTGTATCGAGGTACTATCCGGGAAACTCCCTATGTCAAACACAACTGTCTCATAGCTCTATCATAATAATATGGCATCACTACATGACTAGTAGGACCCTCTAGCAGCTTGCGCTGCTAGGAGTGTCTCAGCTAGTGTCGAGTATCTGGCCATCCTGTCATCTAATAGTATGGTCTCCATATCACATCCACACCTGGTATATGGTCAAAGCATACCCTCCAAAAGAGGATATCACTATACTACCAGACATCTCCTAGAGGATATGAAAAGGCACTTGGTGTGCTCACATCTATAGTCACCAGAACACCCTGTGGTCAAGTACATGCGTAATTATCAAACATCCAAACCTGTAACAAGTTGCATACCATAAGACTCTCCCACTGAAATCTCACTAACTGACTCAACTTGTGGTAAAGATGGGCTAACATGTTGTGGCCCCATGAGAAAACAATCTTGTCACTCTCCATCTTGCACACGAGATCGGTGAATGGTGCTAAGAAAACTATACCCTTTGTGTTGGGTATTACAACCAAAGAGAGTATATATATCATCACTCTCTATACCAAGGGTGTCAGACCTTCTATTATGGTTGATAGAGCGTTCTAATCTGATTGGGTCCTCATCTGTGGTACTCATCCCAAACAATACTCTCCCTCTAAAAACACCTCAGGAGGACCCTGCTATACTCTCAGTCTAACAAGCTCACCTCAAACTGGAAGTCATAGGATCCTGTAAACATCCTCCAATGTGATCATGATCTCTCCTGATGGATGATGGAAGGAACAAGTGTCCTCATCCCACCTCTCTATCATGGCACATATAATGGACCAATGAAACCTCATCTATAGTAGGATTGCTACCCAGTATAATCCCACATCTCTCAATAACTATATATCCTCCTATTGTAGCTCAAACAAGCTTTGTTTAAAAGTAAGTAGAACCCCTCCAAAGGGATGCTCTCAGAGAAAGACAAGATCATGTTAGCACAAACAACATCATATCAGTCATCTAGCATCAAATAATTGCAATTCTCACTTGACCTAGTCACGGTTGACCTTTTTGGTTTAGGTTTGAACTTTTTGGGTCAAGGTTGACCTTTTTGGGTCATGGTCAACCTTTTTGGTTTAGGTTCAACATTATCCCCAGAAGGGACTAGACCTTCCCAGTTATGGTTTACTTGCAAAGGTCAGGGTGACATAACTGGGTCAAGGTCGACCTTTTTGGTTCAAGGTTGGCTTCCATATAAAAAAAAGATTTTCTCAATTAAAAACATCAAAATAAGGCACCTACGTCAAGCAGTGGCTATTCACTATCCAAGAACTCTCTTAGGACCTCCACGCAACTCGCTCAAAGTTCTTCTCTCTTTGGCATCTTTCTCCTCAATTCCAAGCTCTGAAAATGGTAAGAATGAGAAGTTAAGTGCTCTTCATCTAATTTATAGCTTCAAATTAGGGTTTTATTAGGGTTTTCTTTGGGTTTCAATTGAATTTACTTAGGTCAAATTTGAATTTCCTTTTACATGCATTTAGATAGGCATTCACTCTTTTCATCATAACTTGAGTTTGGTAGCTCCATTTTTAGTGTCGTTAGTGGAATTGGAATCGTGATTCAGATACCTAACATATTAAATATGTTTAGAAATATATTGAAAAATCTTCTAAATGGTTTAGGAAATTAATTTAAAAAAAATTGCATATCTAATGTATAGATCTAACTTTATCACCCTATTTCACCTTTCAGAATTAGTAAGCCGAAAGAGGGGGCATAAGGTGATCTATGAATTTATCAAAACCATCTTAGTAAGGCTTAGGTTCTCTGTGGATTTTCATTAACCTTGTGTTGCAAGTTGCGGATATTAAAGGTTTCTTGCAGGATCTCCATATTGAGGACTTGGCTATATCCTTTTTACTTTACAATGTTTTCTTACTTTAGCTTGCATATTTACGTAGTTTCATACCTAAGCTAAAGTGGGGGATAAATGTATCATCTTAAAATGGAAGAACTTCCATTTTTGTAGGTTTAGTAGCCTCATTTAGCATAGTTTCATATTATATTTGCATTTAGGATGCACATACACTTGATTATGCATTTCTAGGTGAAATTAGGGTTAGGGTCCTTTGGGTCCTCCTTAAAATCCCTTTCTATGACTACATATTTTTGGGAAGAACCTATGTATTGGCTCTCATAAATATTCATCATACTTACTCTTTGGCCTCTGTGCCTCTATCTAACATCCTGGTGTGTTTTCTCACCTCCCTGGGTCCCTGATTGACTAAGGATTCTTTCAGATTTCCCAAGGTGACCAACATGAAACCTCAATTCAGGGTTGAGGTCAACCATGACCTAGGTCAGGGTCAAATTCTACCTTGACCCTGGTCAAGGTTGAGGTCTTCCTTAACCTAGGTCAAGGTCGAGGTCGACCTTGACTTGTGACAGGTGATGGTCCCCGCTTTAAAATCTGGAGCCTATCAGGGTTCTAAAACTTAAAATAGGTCCCCAGGTCCAGATGCATAAGTGTTTTCCCTGATATTCAGATTAATATATCCCCTCATTGGTTGGTGATTGTAATTGGACCATAATTCAAGGTGAAATTTGAATTTGGGTCCCTTGCATTACCTAAGGAGATCTATATTGAGATCTCTAGATAAACATTCTTTTGCCTTCATTTGAGGGAGGATATAACATGACATGATGAAAAACAATCATAATATGATATGATGCAATTATGATTTTGGCATGATAATGAGGCAAGAAAGCAAGAGGATGATATATAAGGACAAGACATAATGATGGATTAAGACATTCAAGCATGTTTTTAGACAAGCCATTGTGGATCTTCTTTGGCACAAGAGAGACATCTTCCTTCTTTCCTTCTACTTGGATCCACCATTTTCAACCTTCAAGAATTCAAAATATATTATCACGGGGTAGCAATTATGAATTGTGAGTTTGGTGGGAATACTTTAGCCTTGGGGGCTTGGTATGCTTTCTTTATCACATTCGAATCTATGCATTTTCTCTCATTTTCAATTCATATTAGTGTTTTTAATCTAGAGGATTAGATCTTGACATCGCACATTCAAAGCTCTTTCCAAGAGAAACACACACACACACACATTCTACTATATTCAACTATTTGTGGAGGTGGAGATCACCAAAATGAGGGTTTTACTAAGGAAAAACCCTATATAGCCACCCCAAAACCACTCTTGTTCATATATTTGTAGGTGCTATTTTGGGAGTTACAGGTTCAGGAATAGTGGAATAGAGTGCAGATATGGATATTCTTTTCAAAAAACCCGAGATCCAAAAATAGAATTTCAATTTGATTCTTTTTAGGTTGATTCTTCCCTAGGGTGTAATCGAAAATTTTGGCTAATGGTGTCATTGACTTGAGGGTGCAAATTGGAACTGTGTCCAAACGGAAAAATATTTTTGGGTTTTGTTTGTCTCTGCGTTTCCATTTCAGATCTGGTCTTAGATTTTCCATAAACTACACACAGGCTTTAGAAAATGGCATTTTTGGATCTTCTATGATGTTAGGGAGGTATTTTACTTCATTAATCTTTTCTTTCAATTTCAAGTCTATATCCATTATCAAATATACAAAACAAAAATTAAATGTAAAGGGTTAAATTATGGCATTGGTCTCTTTTATATATGAATATCTATTGTGCAAACTCTATCTAGGAGACCATCCATTTTTCTTCTTTACAAGTATATTTCATGTGAATTGAAAGATTTAGATTTATATAGAGGATCTTCTTCCTTATCTTTCTTTTCAAAGATAAATTGATAACTTTTTTTTTCTTTGTACTAGGTTTCCTCCTTTTAGGTTCTAGAGGGGAAACACCAATGATAACCTCTAATTCCTTTTGACTAAAGGAGAAACCCTCCTCAAAATGATTGAGAGGAATAACACCAGATAACATCAAACCGGAGCACAATTCCATCTGACTACAGGATCAAAATGTTGTTTATAATTAAAGCTTGGGGGTCTTTATCAATATCTGTTTGTTCCTCAACAACTCTATATTTCATCTTTTTTCTTCCTAGGGAGGTCACCAATGTTGCAAAATCTAGTAATAGTTTCAATGGCTTCCTTAGTGATCTGATATGGTTTGTCCAAAGTGATATTTTCATCCTTAAACTTAATAGAAATAAGATAGATTATATTTCAGAATACTAGGGTAGTTCTCCCCACATATCTTTACACAAGGTTCTAATGTTTTTCAAGTAATTAATGTTTAAGGGTGATCTCACAATAGTGTGTCCAACTTTCAGACTTTCAAAAAACATTTCTTTTTTTATGGCTTCGTGCAAAGCACCCTCTTCGCACGAAGTGGTTAATAGGATTTGTGTGAAGTATATAAAATGGGGGGTTCGCTCGAACTAGACCCAATTCGAGCGAACCCTGTGAATCAACAAAAAATAAGAAATTTTGGCAAATTTTCATTGGTGGCTTTGGTCAAAGGGGGTTCGCTCGAACCCCCTCAGACCCCTTTGTGCTAAGGGGGCTTTTGAGCGAAGGGCCCTAAAATGAAAATTTCCCCTGAGAATAAAAAAACCTCCTAAAAATTGTCCTTTCAAGGCCTGGTACAAATACCAAACCAATTTTTTTTCTGAAACAAATGATGCGATTCAGAACAAGCTTTCTAATGAATATAATTTTAATACATATTAAACTCGTTATCACTTTCAAATATTACTTTAACGAAATATAGGTTGTTTGGTCATTCAACAACCTGTATCTTCAAGGCTTTAGGAAAAATAGTAAATTACAAAAAAAAAAATGAAAAATAAGTAGGAAAAGAGTATTTGTGTTACCTTTCTATGAAAAAAAATTAAATTATATTTTGATATATAGAGATCAAGTTAGAGTTATCCAAGTGACCTTATGTCTAAATTACAATTACTGTCACTTTAGAACTTAATAAACTATGAAATATTGACCCAGAATGAATGAAACCAATTAAATCCTTTAGATATTGAAGTTACAAATATAATTTTGAAAGAATTACATCATTATCATATTTTAAAAAAAAAATTATGCTGATCCAAGTGATAGTCACTTCTTAAAAATATAGTCTTTTCACACAACCCAGTTTTCGAAGGAGAATGAAAAATGAATTTTCATAAAATTTTTTTTAATTAAAATATATTTAGTAACTATAAAGAAAATGCTAAAATACGCTAGTCTACATAATCTTCAAATTCCTTATAGTTTTGCGGCAATAGGTGTTTGAAAGTGAATTTTTTTCTCAAACTATTGATCTATGTGTCAAAGTTGGCCAAAAAGTGGGACACACTATTTTGGGACCACCCTTAACCCTATTTCCATTTCCCTTATATTTTTATGATCATATTCATCCAATTCAACCCTGTTCTATTTCTGAGAAATATTGCTGCTAGATTCTTTGACAACCAACTTGGATTCCATGATCACGCTTGATTTTTCTTCTTCAACTTATTTTTCTCTACCACAGTTCATTTTATTCTTTGTTAACTATGAGAATCAATTTGAAACTCTACCCTTTTATCCTTATTTTCTCATGATGATCTTGCTGCCAAAAGGTAAATCAATGATACCAGCAATTTTCTTATCTTTTCAATCAATTGGTGTGAACTTAATTATGTCAAAGATACATCATACATTACTTTGGAGAGGGAGAATTGATAGGATGTGTTTCACGAAACTCTCATTGAGCGAAGATAGTTGGCTCAAATTCCAAAAGTACTTGCACTTAGATTCGGTGCCACAAATGATTTATCTTCATGTTTCATTTTTCTTCAATACCATAACTATATTCTTCTTAGATTAATCTTATTCTACAACTTTATTTTCATTTTAAAATTTTTTTGGAGCAATTATATATCTGCATTTATTAACACAATGTCTAGATTGAAAATATTTGTAACATCTACTATTCGTTTGTCTTGAATTTATTGATTGAACTCTAGATCATTCCATTCATTTTAGTGGGATTAGATAATTTACTTCTATAATGACTTTATTTATGACAAAACTTGTGATAGTTAAAACTTTTAATACATTGTTCCTTCCTGCTTCTACACTCTACAACGTTATGTCCATTTTTTTTAATTGAAAATAATAATGATTAAATTATAAGTGCCTTTCAACATTTAGTTTCTTAATCAGAGGTCTTTTTGTAGGTGTTTTAGAGTTTCATTCCTTTCTTGTTACGTCATATATTTATTCAACTTAAACTACTTTTTCTCAACCCTTGATGTTCTGATTTGAGCTTTCACTAGAGAAACCTAGTCCTTCCTTATCCTTGTGGCTTTTCTACATAGAAAAAATTTGTCTTGGAATTTTTCTACTCTCACATACTCTTGCTACTAATTTCAGATTCCCCAACTCTTGTTCTAACTTTTTATTTTCTTCCATTTTACATTTGATGGTATCTTTCAGATTTTCTTCAGTCTTCGTACATTCTTCTAATAGTAGATTCAAATTAATAAAATTTTATTTTGATTTCTTTAATTCATTGCTGACTTCTTTGTGTCTTGCTTTGAATTTCTAGATTTTCTCCTTATCTTGGTGATAGAATCATTTGCATCCATGAGGTTTTCTTTCAATTCTTCATTTTCATATTCTATGCATTTCATATCATCTATCATTGTCTTCATCCCTTCATCGAAGTAATATTCTCCTACAATATATTAAACCTACCAAGATCTTTTTCAATTGATTAATCTCTATTAGAAAGAGAACAAGATCTGATACTAATTTTTGAATAGTCTAGATAACAAAGAGATTGGGGGTGAACTAGTTCTCATTAAATGTTTTTCTTGAACTTAATTAATCCAAAGAAACTTTAATTCAATTCATTAATCAAAATACATATGAACATGAAATCACATATGAATACCATACACAATGAATGCCAAATTTTTACATGGAAATCTCAAGATGGGAAAAATGATGCAGAGTGTTAATTCTTAATAATGTAACACTAGGTAAGGTTATTTTTTAAAAGGGTGGTTAACTGTCTTACTATCATATCCAATACAAAAAAAACTTATGACTAAATAGACTTATAATCAAAATCAACTGATGGAGCTTCATCTAGATATGCATGGATTTTGTTCCAATTAAGAGAACAATAACCATCTACAATAGATCTAGTTAGGAATATTCTACAAAAATTATCCACAACCTCTACACATAAGATTTGTTTTACTACTTATTATATCTCTTCTTATTGCTTTCTTTCTGTTAGCTATCTTTTTCATTTTGACATTAACCAATGCTCACCTTCACTCATATTTGCAATTCTCATCACCCACACTCTCTATTTTTAACCAAACAGATGTTCTATATATACTGATAGAATAATAGAAATCTAGGATAAGTGAGGCTCACAAACATGTCATCTTGAAGAACAATTTTGAAATATTAATTATGGCTCAACACATTGGAACGAGACCCAAAGGATATGTCACACATTAAGATCATATTTACACATTACCACAAGACCCATAAATAGATCATACATAAGATAAGTTCATTACATATCATAATTGTTGAAGGATAAAGAATTGTAAGATATATTTTGGTGTCAATAGGAATGCCACAACCAAGACCATGTCTTGATATACATTACATTTAGTACCAACGGAAAGAACATGATCAAAAAAATCTTTACATAATCTAAATGGAAGTGACATATCTAAAAATTGTAACATATTGCATGAATGTCTGGATAGAAAATATAGTTGAAATAATCTTTGAACATAAAAGGAAATAAAAATGTTAATCTTCATTATCTTGCACTAACTATCTTCCATTGTTGTCTCAAAAGAAAATATTGTAGGATGTACATCAATATTGTATATCAACACAACTCATCATAGCACACCATATACAATATATCAATATTGTACATCATCTAGATCACAAGATTCTAGATCACAAGCTTTGACATCAATGATAACAATACCATATATTCTCAAAAGATATAAGGAGTGGATAAAGGCTAGGAAAATAAGACAACATTTTGAAATATTGAATCTTCATTTGAAGTAGGAAGGTGAGCCCAAAAGGTAAATTTTTGGAAATGTCCTCTCCAGGCCATTAGCCACATCCAAATTTCTTTTCTTATCATTCTTTTGCGTAGATGTAGGCAATCCAGCATTGTTCGGCTGATCTCCATAGTCTTCTTCCAACCTATTCCTTGTTCTGATGGCACACAATGAAGAAGTGATCTTATACTAATTTATATATTTCACAATGGTAAGTGAAGTATCATCCTCAATAGAATCATTAGATTTAACCATTTTCTGATCATTTGAAGGTTACTGCCTGGTAATAAGCCTTCCTCTTTCAAAGAAGGTTCAATAGTTGAGACAATAAAAACTAATCAAGATTAACATCTTCTAGCTCCACACCCTCTTTTCCACATTGGATAGATTCAACATTAAATTAATCTTTGTTGGACAAGGATCTAGATGGTTCACTACACCAATAAAACCTAGAAAATATCTTCAAATGATTTCTTGGGGTATGAGGTATTTACAGTCTCTGGGTCTATATTCCCCACATTTCCAAATTTAAAATTGGTAGAATGGATCTATTTCTAAGTCGCATTATTAACTTGAGGAACATTCTTCTGATTACCAACTCCTACATAATCATCTTGGTTTGAACTCACATGTATTTTATTAACCTCTACATTAAAACCACACATCTTCTTTCTCCAGACTTTTGTAGTTGTTTCACTTTGGGTTGTTTACGAATACAATATTATACTCAATTACCATTCTTTTTGAAATGAAAACACATAAAAGGTAGAGATTCAAATTCAATTCAATGAATGCAAATATCAAGCTTTGAATTAATTGAAACCATAGGTGGAAGATTAGTGGATTGTCTAATGTTGACACGGATATGCACATACACCAATATTTTTCTTAAATTTGTCAAAGGGTCCACAAAAAATAGCTCTCCAAAACATGTCATTGATCCCCTAAACATTTCCTCATCTCAAAAGTCTAAGGATAACCTAGGAAGCCGCAAATAGATAGGGGTAGACTCTCAAACTCAATCTTTAGGGGAAAAGCCTTGTTGATCCAGGAGGATCCAAAAGACCTCAAAATTTCACAATCTCAAAATCCAAAAAAACCAATTCCATTTCATAGATTTCTCTAGTGTAATCTTTACACAACTTGAATTGTGTCAAAAGGAGATCGTATGCATAAGTTATAGCCAATCAAAATTTGGTCAGACTGGGAATTATGGGAAGTATTTCAGTCAAAAATTTGATCATCTCAAATTTTTTTAAAAAATAGTCTCAAATAAAATATATCTTTGAGATATTTCCAATGCAACTTGAATGAGCTCAAATGGAGTTCGTATGAAAAAGATATGGTCTGTCAAAGTTACCAAAAATAATTAGTTGACTAGGTCAAATGATGATCTCATCATGACATGACAAGTGGCATGGTACTGATGTAGAAGATAGGATGATGTGTCAAGGTTTATAGTTGGCACAATATTGGCATGACATGTGTCATCAAATGGATAGTCATATTGTGCCACATGTCTCAATGATTGGGCACCACATGGCACCTATGTGGCAGGAAGTCAATGGTTGAATTGGTGTTCACCAAAAGATTTTACAATAATGGTCAAACTAGTGATATACCATATCTTGCAAACTCTCCTCACTAATAAACCATCACATTATACCTTGTTATGTGGAAGTGACTATATATAAAGTAAGACTAAGGCCTATTTAGGGTTAAAAGGGGGGCTTGGTGGTTTGAACCATCGACCCCCAATATCCTGTGTCATGCGCTCTATCATTGAGTTGCTCGTGATTTTCATAACCAAAAGGGAAAAGATTATATTTTAAAATCTCATCCCCCCATATTAAACTGAAATCTTATATCCTAATATACCTAACCCGATAACCATAAAGTTTAAAATTGTTTCAAATACATCTTTTAAGGCTTGTAAATATAAGCCATACAAAAAATAATGGGCTTGGGTTTATTTTAAAGGATTGTTAATATATTTTGATAATATTTGTGTTTTAAATAGGGGATATGGTTATTTTGTAAAATCATATGGTTTTACGCTATATTTAAAATATTGTGTGTGGGTATGTGCAGGATCATGGTATGCCAAACAAGGCCTTAAGTGGCAATGAAAATTGAGAAAATAAGGGTTAGGAAAGTTGACATAAAAATTTGGACAAGTTATAAATCTTATACAAAAAATGTTTAAGAAGAGAATCTGTAGAAAATTGAATCTAGTTTCTAGGATACTATCCCTTCTTTAAAAAAAAAAATTCTATATGGTGAAATTTCAAATTTCAATGCAGTAGTATGAATATTTTAGGAAAAAATATAAGGTGTATGTCTGACCACCTTAAACACAATCAAATGATAATACTTTTTTAAAACAATCTAGATATTAGTAGTAGACTCATGGTCAGATGCGATGCATATTTTTTGTAATTTTTTTTCCAAATAAATAATTAATTATGATTTTTCTACTACAACTTTTCCAAAATATAAAAAATCTCAGGTCTAACCACCTTAACTTAGTCTAAAATTCATCAAATTGATTTTTTTTTAGTTTTCAATTGTAGTAGGAAAAGCATAGAATGTGACTGATGTTTTGGATTTCAAAAGTGTTATAGAATTTGAAAGTTATAATTATTTTTCAATCAGTCTATCAATTAGGACTAAAAAGATAAGAAGTAGGCGTGTGTGTGACCACCTTAAACACAATCAAATGATAATAATTTTTTACTAGATTCTAGATATAAGTATTAGATTAATGTTAGGATATGACACATTATTTTTCATAATTTATTTCCAAGTAAATAATTAATTATGATTTTTCTTCTACAACTTTTCCAGAATATAAAAACTCTCGTGTCTGACCACCTTAACTTAGTCTAAACTTAGAAGCTGGTGCTAACAGTAAAATCTTGCTACATACTTCGACTATGCCATTAACCTGCTGTTAATGTGCCTCCAGTCCCCTGTTCTATGGGCCAGCACCCTCTTGCTGCTTTTTTCTATCAAAAACTTAGTCTAAACTTCATCAAAATGATTTTTTTTTTTGTTGTAGTAGGTGAAGCATAGTATGTGACACATGTTTCAGATTTAAAAAATGATATACCATTTGAAATTTATAGCTATTTTTCAATCAGTCTACCAATCAAGACTTCTTTTTCACATCACCACCTTTTGGCATACCATGATCTTGCACATACCCGTGTATAAAAATGGGGCAAAATGGGGAGATGAGTTAGTGGTGATTTGAGAGGAAAAGAAAATTGTGAGATAATTATCTTAAAGGTAACTAAGCATATTCGATGATAGGAATATTTTCAAGTACAAAACCATTGTATTTTATATTCCTTAAGTGTAATTGTGTTATGAGGCGACCAAAGCCAAACCTCAAAAGGAGAGTGGGACAGGGAAACCATGAGAATCACATGGGATCATGAAGATTCATGTTGTTTTCAAAGTTATGTTTGTTTTAGTAAGGTCCTAAATCCCATTTTAATTCACTTTTTAAGGATTGGAATCAATTTTGTAAGCCAAATGAAGCTATTGACCTTGTTGGGCATGTATAAGCCAACTTGCTCAACTATGGTAGAAGGTCAACAGGAACAAATTGTAAGGTTGGATATGGTATTTAATAATTTTTGGGTTCATGTATGACCTATTTTAAATGTAATTAGGGTGGTAGGTAGTAGTTTTATAAAAAAAATTGAAAGAAGCAAAAATTGCTCAAAAAGTTGGATGACAATAATTAAGAAGCATTTACACGAAATGTGCAAATTCCTCCAAATAGACATTTTTGGTTCAAATTAAAGTTGGGATGGTTAAGAAAGTTTAAAAATTCTTATCTATGTCTCTAGTGGTAGAGACAAGAATTTTTGTTGATAATTTGGACGTTGGACCAATAAAACTGCTTTCTTTTCCTCACACATTCACTATTTTTGGTGTTGTATGACCTTGTACGGATTGAGGAATAGATATAATGCACATGGAAGTGTAGAATAATGATTTAAATTTATTTCATAATTGGTTTTAATTAGATTCATTCTTATTTGAGAAGGTTATCATTTTTTTAATGTAGACTAGTATCAAACCCTTTCCTACCTAGGGTTTTAATAGAAGAATGCTTGTATTTTGACTTTCCACCATAGGAAAAATATGGCCTTTGGTAGAAAATTAGGTCCTTTAATGTACATTATAATTCACGTCTTCGCAAGTTGGCAGATGAAGGTATATGGTAGAAAATCTAATTGAAGTACCAAGCATCTCAATATGACTGGTCACAGGTAGAATGAGAATTTGGTTGCAAAAGTAAAAATTGGTGGACTAGAGCCAATTCGATTATGGATTTGGTGTATTGGGGAATTGGGAAACTTCAAAAAATCATTGGTTTCCAGAGTTCAAACCCATTCTTAAAGGTTTCTTTGTAAAAGTGACCTAATTCACCTATTAGACCTTTGATGACAATTTAAACTTGGGAGCCCTAATGTATAGACCCAAAGCCCAATTTTTGGTATGTTGTGTAGGAACCAAAAGGGTGTTCCAAACTATTATTTGTGTTAGGGACTATTTGGGAAAAATAGAAGTTTTTATGGAAAATTTTCATTAGTAGGGCTAGTAGCAAACTAGGAATCTATAAGGCAAGTATCCTTAAGGGGTGTGATAGGAAAAAATGAGTGGTTTCTCCTTAGGAGTTTGGGCCTCTGGAGTCAAAGGTTGATGTACACACATATCCAGTCCATCCTCTTCAACTAGGATATATTTAAACACTTTTAAGAAAAATGAATGGTGTAGAGGTGATAGTGTCTTAAGGGGAGATTTTATAATGTGAGAAGTTATATCTAATAGAATGGGTGTTGTGGATGTTCTAAGGAGTAAGGAAGGGTTGATATGTGTATTTAAGTATTTAAATCAAATTACATTAAAAAAAAAATTGAATTAATAATACATACTTAAGCCTTGATTCCTTACTTCATTCGTAATAACTAAACTTAAGAAAGATGTTAGATTTATTGTACTAGGATGCTCGCATAGTCTACAAGTAGATTCCCTCAAGGCTCTAGCTACCTTAGGATTTTTCCATCATGTGACCGATTTACCCGCCTCTTCCTATACACACTCCCTATCCTCTTTATGGTAATTAGTGAGTGAACATCTATTTTTTCAATACTTATTTCATATACATGATTTCATAACCTATTACTCCCAAGTTTATTTCATATTATTATTAATATCTATTTTATGCAAGTCTTATTAATAAATTAACTTAAACAAAGATATACTTACCTTCTTTTCACCTGGATGTCTTTTCTTTTGCTTATTAAATTTTTCTTTTCTTTTAATAATCTCCTACATTTCCTTCTTGATGTTCTCCTACATTTTCTACTTGATTTTCTCATGTATTTATTTTCTTATTTTCATTCTTTTCCTTCCCCTTTTTTTGTTTTCAAATTTAATCCTCCCTTATACCTTAGAAATCCAAGAGTCGTTCTCTTTGGAATACATATTATACTATTTTGTTAATAATATCCATTATAATAGATATTATGATATATATTAGTATTAAATAATCCATTAATAATATATTATTATTTTTATAGATTTTATTACCTTATTGTTAATATATATTATATTTTTAATAATAGATTATTTAATTATAATGTATTATGATTTTTTATTTTTTTGGCAAAAATGGGTGAGGCATTAGAACTTTTTATTAAATACCTTGTTTCAAAGGCTAAGGAGGGAAAGAAACAGTCAAGAAAACCCTCCTTCCTTGCCATTACTTACATTTACAGATAAAACCAAAGCCAATAAAGGCCAAAGAGACTTAATCTAAAACCCCTAATGCTCGTTTCCAATCTGCTATAAGAAAAATGATTGGAAACCTTACATTTTAAGAATAAAGACATGAAACCCCCGCGATATGAATTACTCATCTGCCTTCTATAAAACACTGCAAGTCCGGGTAGGAGGAAAGCCCGAAGATCCAAAATTTAAACCAGCATAGACATCAACTTAACCTTTCATTTTTCGCTTTGTCAATGCCTTTCTGCTAACGGATGTGGCCGATAGTACTTGTGAGGTGGACTCTGCTGGAGATGTGGCATTTGAATCATCATCTACGAAGGCTAACACAGTTGAAAACTTGTCAGACAGTAAGAAGGCATTTGTGACCATTCCACTAGGTAGAATATCCATAAACTTTATGATTTCTTTTCTTAAATGTTGGATATCCTGACCTTGCAATGAAAACTTTAGTATATCATAGAGGCGTACTATTTCTTATTTATTGTCTAGCTCTATCAAATGGAAGAGGCCCCCAACCCAAGTAGTGGACATCCTCAACTTATATCCATTAACCACTTCTTGCAACTCCTCCACTAAGACAAAGTCCTTTTTCAGAATCTTATTAGTCATTAAGAAGAAAATGTCAAAATCTGGCACAATGTCATACCAGTTCGAGAGAAAAATCAAAACCACCTGGGTGTGTAGAAGATGTCGAGGGGCATCCGGAAGCATGATACCATCTCCTATTATGCCTCTGAGAGCATCAATTACTAGATCTAGGAGGGGCTTAAATGCAATGTTCATTTGATGACCCAAATATGGGCCTAAAATAGGGTGTTCCCAATGTTGTATCCTCATGGATACTCTCAAATTTAACTCCCTGTAATCCATTAACTCCTCCGACTTAACCCAAATTTGAGATAGTTCAGAATTGACTGATAGAAATGAATAGTCTTTAGGGGGATAAATAGGCCTGGACTGATGTATGCATCATGCTTAAGAGGAAAACGTGACTTCTCTGGAGTAATGGCCACATGTGTTTCAGATTCTAGAAATCTTAGGACTTAGCTTTGTAATAATTATGGCATTTATAAAGGATGTTTATCCCCTTATTTTCATCCTTCTTGACACAAATGAAATCTTATAGATTGAAACCTCATTGCTTCCCCTCATATTGCATTAAGGCACTTTTAACCCTTCATCGAGATCTATCCCTTGCACATGTGTCAACAAAAATATTCATGGGTTGGGATGCCACCAGTGTACTTACCATGACTTGCATTCATTGCGCTGATGTTGAGTTACTTGATTTTTCTAGTTGTGAACAAATATTCCCCTACTACATCCACTTCAAGTCTCTAGATCAAGTTGCATATCACATTCTGCCTTTAGGTAATCTCATAATTCTGATGATTGGACTTGTACAAAATCTCTTTCCCAATCCACCTCATTGCACTCAACCCCCAAGTTTTCTAGCCAATCCACTAATTTATTCCCTTCTCTGTAGCAATGTGACAATGTGTATGATGACAAGTCCGAGAGGTTTTTAATCACTCCTTTAAACTATATTTGATTTCCCAACTAACTGTAGATTTGTTGGCCAAGTATGAAATAATTAAGAGGGAATCCCCTTCAATATGGAGATCCTTTACTCCCAGTTGGATTTCCGTCCTAATCCCACACAAGAGTGCTCGAGCTTTGACCATGTTATTAGTTCCTTCTGGCAAATTACAATATGTAGGTAATAAGGTAGACTTATCTTGCTTTCTTAGAATGAAACCTGCACCAATTCTTCCTGGATTACCTTTACTTGCTCAATCAAAATTTAATTTGATTTGATTGGAGTCTGGTGGAGTCCATTTAATGTCTTTTTACAATTGGTGTTTTGGCATATTCCCAATCAGGACTCCTGTAAATGGTATAGAAATTTGAGGCCATCTTGATAATATTACATTGTCAAAGGACATAAAGGTCGATGATATAGTTTTTTTCCTTTGACACATGAGTGTTCATGATTTCTTAGATGTATTTCTCCACCAGATTTCACACCACACTTACCAAGGAGACTTGTTTCCTGAAGATCCTCTTGTTCCTCTCCCACCATACGCACCAGACTACTGCTGTAAGGATAACTCTCTAGAGGATAGAAAAGAAGGATTCTTGATGCAATAGGGGCCATTATTGAAGGATCGTCTACAATGAAGTATGTAAGGGACCACTCTACCCTAGTTTTCCTAGAACCCATTTCCAAATTTCTTGGGCGAAGTCACAGTTTACAAGAAGGTGTTTTGTATCTTCCAGTTCTTTGCTACATAACGGGTATGGGAATGTGTCCATGATCCCCAAGAATTTAATTCTTGCACTAGATAAAATCCTATCTTGGATTTCTAGCCAAAAGAAAACCCCCATGGGTGATCCCACAATAGTGTGTCTCACTTTTTGGCCAACTTTGGCACAGAGATCAACATTTGGAGAAAAAACTTCATTTTCAAACACATATTGCCGCAAAACTATAAGGAATTTGAAGATGATATAAACTAGGGTATTTTAGAATTTTCTTTCTAGTTTCTAAATATATTTTAAAAAATAAAAATTAAAATTCATTAAAATTCATTTTTCCTTCTCTTTTGAAAAGTGGTTTGTGTAAAAAATTGTGATTATAATAAGTGACATTCACTTGGATCAACATAACTTTTTTTGAAAATATGATAATGATGTAATTCTTTCAAAATTATATTTGTAACTTCAATATATAGAGGATGTAATCTGTTTCATTCATTTTGGGTCAATATTTCACAGTTTATTAAGTTTTCAAGTGACAGTAACTATAATTTAGACATAAGGTCACTTTGATCACTGTAACTTGAAATGTATATATCAAAATTTAATTTTTTTTTTAATATAGAAAGGTAACACAAATACGCTTTTCTTACATATTTTTCATAATTTTTTTTTTGTAGTTTACTATTTTTCTCAAAGCCTTGAAGAGACAGGTTGTTGAATCACTAAACAACCTATGTTTAGTTAAAGTAATATTTCAAAGTGATAACAAACTTAATATGTCTTAAAATTATATTCATTAGAAAGCTTGTTCCGAATTGCATCATTTGGCATCATGTATTTGAGAAACACATTTGATTTCATCCTTGTCCTAGGCCTTGAAAGACCAATTTTTAGGACTTGTTTTTTTTTCCAACAAAAAATTTTCATTTTAGGGGTCTTCGAGCGAAGACCCCCTTCGCGTGAAGGGGTCTAAGGGGCTTCGAGTGAAGACACTTTGGGCGAAGCCACTTGACTAAAAAATCCGGTGACAACCATCCCGCTAGATTTTTATCTTGCCTACTTCACGCAAGTAGGTCGGCCATGTTGTAATTTTTTTTTGAAAAATTTATAATGCTATAAATCTAAACTTTTTTGTTTTCAGTTTTAAACCGAATTAAAACAAGTAATTCTATTTTTCTATTGTTGTTCAATTTTTACAAATGCGTTTTTGGAATAAAGATTGTTATTTCTATATTTTTCGAAGGCATAATTTTGAAGAGGAGAAATATTACATCAAAGCATTTTTTTGAAGAAAAAATACATTTGGAAGACATTTTTGAAGAGAAGAAAAGGGGAACAAGAAGGGAAGACAACGTAAATCTACTAGAAAAAGATCACCTGGTGCTGAACAAAGAAATTGTGAAGCTGCATTGGCATATTATAATAAAACTAAAGAAGGTGAAGGACAACCTAAAGTAGGAGGGTCAAGTAAAGTTGAAGATTTGCACATTGAAGAAGGGTCGGGATCACTCCCTATGGAAGCTCAGACAATTGATGTTGGATAAGGTTCATGATCACATGCTCCTACTGGTATGGATGAACATAACCATTTAGCTCAAACTGTAAAGAGAAATATTAATTATAGAAACTTAGATCATTTACTTACAATGGATGTGGAAAATTTGAGATCACTTGCTAATGTTCAACCCTTAAGTCCTTCTAAGAAGAGGTCAATGAATATGATAGAAAAATAAATATTAGCTAAATTTGATAATTTAGAAACACTTGAATAAGATCAATTTTTTTAAGTTGTAATTATAAAAAAAAAATTTGGAAGGGCATTAAAATTATTGGGTATAGATGCAACATCAAAAAAGAGAAAAGTTGTTGACATGCAAATTGATATGATTGAAAATCTTAGGAAAGGTTTGAACTAGGTAGGGAAGTGATCTTGAACTAAAGATAAGACCATTACAAGAAAAGTTATGTTGACATCCATTATAGGTAACACTATGCTCCGAAAAAAAAAATCTTCAGTTTCATCTCAGATTGGTTTTAGTAGGAAAATAATATCACAATATGTTAATAGGAGAATGCTTTTGGATGATAGCACCTTGGAAGGCAGTTAGGAAATCATGTGTAGAGCTCCTTGTTCTGACAGGATTGATGGAGGAATCAAGAATTTGGTCATATTATTTTGGAATGATAATACACGTCCTTCATCGAATAGTAGAGATGTTATCAGACATAGAATTTTAGCTAGTCAATATGAATACCATACGAAACATTGGTTGGACACAACAAAACATGAAATGTATGTGTTATTTTGTAGTTCAAGTCCTAATATAAAGATTGGGAAAACAATGTTTGGAAAATTGAAGCCATATTATATCAGGACAAACAAAGTGTTTGAAACTTGTTGTTATCGTTATCATATTGAATTTGATCTTAACTATCAGGTTTTTTGAAATTTTGTATAAGACACTTATGGTTTTGAAAATGCTCCTCCTAGTAGAAGAAGTGAGTTCATCTCATCTATTTTATGTGACAAAAGAGATGATGCAGGTGGACAAATAAATTGCATAAAAGGAATATGTCAAACATGTGCTAAATTGACTCTTTTTCAATTGAAAAATGAAAACATTGATGTAACAAAGATGGTAAATTGCAAGAGTTACAAATATGTAAAGAATGAAACAAAATTTGGGAAAGAATCTAAAAGGTTAGAATATGCTAAAGAAGAGATAAATGTTAGAGTATTTATGAAAAAATTTGAAAAATTGATTCAACCCTACATTCATCATGCTTTTTTTTCAAAGTGGCAAGAACAACAAATCCAAACACTGAGAGAAAATTTCACACTTGGAACTATTGTATCATTTGTTGATTTTGCAAAAAAATATTCATTTGTTCATCAAAAGGCAATTCACTTAGAATTTTATTTTTTAGAACAAATTACTATTATGGTACATGTGTGTTATCGACACGCACAATTAGATTTGGATGGTATTCAGAGCACATCTAAAGCATGGGTCATCAAGAAGGAATATCATTTTTATATAAGTGATGATAGAGAGCA
>MU226094.1:275770-313336 GCA_018584345.1 Thuja plicata
ATCTCAAGACATTTTACATTAGTTCCATGCCTCCAGAACTCGGTTACCAATTAAGAAGAGCTAATGTAATGGATTTGCAAGCTGCTCAAACACTAGCTGAAGAAATGGAAGATGACATGTTAGCCTCCGGGAGATGGAAGAAGGAATTTCATGCTGGACTCATGAGAAATACAGCCACTACTTCAATCAGTACAAAAGACATGTTGCTAAAATTATCTAATGAAATAAATGCATTAAAAAGATAGATTACTACATCAGCTCATTCATCTTATCAGCCTTATCAAGAAGGATTAAAACACCAAGGTGGAAATCAGAGATTTTATATTGAAGCCCCTTCCAAAAAATATAATTCTCATGCCTTTCATCTCAGACAAGAAGGAAAAGAACAAAACTTTGAATATCCAGAAAATGAAGACTATCATACTCCTCATGGTGACTACAAAATTTTTTATTGTGAGTATGAGACAGATTCATAAGATGAGGATAATTTTTCTGCTGCTATGGAGGAACCTCAGTTAACTAATGACCAAACCTCTGATGATGTTCCTGCTAGACATCAAGTAACTTCTTATGAGGTGGATCAAAGTGATAATGAATTACCTTGGAAGAGTGACCAGAAAAAGGAACATTTCCAGTCTGTAGAAATTTTTGAAGATCAAGAAAAGGTAAGCAAAATTGAAGATGTATCTTTGTTTCCTTTTCAGGATGTTGATGAAAGTTATGTAATAGATGAAAATAATGTGAGTGAAGTTACAAACTATTTTCCTGAAGATTATTCCAAGGCTGGTAATGAAATTTTTAATGCTATTGAAGAACATAATGGTGTTGAATCTTCTTTCACTATGGCTGATAAAGATCAGACATCAGAGGTATTTTGTTTTAAAGATGATGCAATGCTGGTTATTTCTGATCAAATATGTGAGGATAAAAAAGATCAAGTATGTTCTGTCAATCATCTCGCTGAAAACATTGATAAAGAAATTGATAAACAAGAGGTATCAAATGCTAATGAAGTACTGCAGCGTGTAGAAGACAAGGGATTAGATGAATATCTTCCTAGTCTTGAAATAAAATTTGATCAAGTCATGATGCCAAATATGTGTCAACCTTCTTCCATAGTCAAATTAGATATTGAAGTTATGAATCTAGATGAGAATCATGAAGGATCAGCAATTATAATAGATGAAGAAGATATTTCAATTCTATTAGAATCTGTGAATAATGAAAAATCATCCAGTTTTAGCCCGGGTTTGAAATCTGACATGGTTATTAATAGTGCTTCTAATGCTGGTATTTTTGATAAAGGTGTTGTTGTTGGTAATAAAATAAACACATGTGACTATTTTCCAGCAGCATGTACAAAATTTGGTGATTGTTTTTCTTCTTCACAAAAGAATTTAGAACATGTGGAAAATGGAGATGCATGTTTCAGCCCTGAGTTGAAATCAGAAGTCAGTGCTTGCAAATGGTATGATGATATTTCTCATCTCACAGATTTGCAATTTTCTAATTTTGTTTTGAACATTGATATCTCTACTGAGGATAATAACAGAGCAAATAGAGATGATAATACTAAAAAAGATGGATTGGATTATATTCCAGTGATGCATTTAGAATATATTGAATACCCTCTTCCATCACAAAAGTTTGAATGTGTAAGGAAGAATGTAAATGGAGGCATAGATGAATCAGAGATCTATGATGAGGCATGGTTATTTGGAAAGGCCCTGTGGTTCATAATGTTGCAGATAGCTTTGGGGCTTATTCTCAACATCGAAGGAGTAGCCAGGAATCATCAATGCTTCTTCAAATTGGTGGAGCATCTTCTTCTATATAGGAAAGGTTCATATTTACCTCTCCCTATAAATGGCCACATATGAATCTTTCTTTGCTTTCAGTCTTGCTGGTGAGGTCTACTCACCTTTTGTAAATATTTTTGTCTTCCAATTTTGGTGTGTCTAGTGTAGCCTTTCCTTGTTTAGTCGGTGGTTGTTTTCTCTTTCTTTGTTTCAAGTTGCCCTGCTCCCCTCTGCCCTCCCTATATGCGTTTTCTCATTGTTCTTTTTGGTCTAGATTCCTCAACCCAATAGATAAGGCACTTGTCTCACCAGAGAAGCTGAATTCTTCATGCACGTTGCAGTACACGATCCCCCAGTCGGAGCCAGCTGTTGTCTGACTTTCAGTCACCCAATTTTTTTTGCAATATTGGAGTCATATGGTCATGTCATGTTGGTCTGGTCAGTCTGATGTCTAGGTCTAAGTCTTCCCTAAGACAAGAAGTCTTTTATGGGTTCCCCTTCCTTTACCATCTTGTTTTAGCCGAGTGGGTTGTTATCAGAGTTTCATTACTTTGGGTAGGTTGTAGATCCTAACCTGGCAGAGACCTTTCAATGGAAAAATTGAACCAGAGGTAGCTCTTGATTGGATAGAGGGCTTAGAGAATCATTTTGACTATCATGGTGTCACATGAGCTCAAAAAGTGAAGTTTTCCAAAGCAAGGTTGAGAGGATCAGCTCTCACATGGTGGAAGTTCATCCAGGATGAAAGAGAGAAAGAAGGGAAGAAACCTATTGCTTCATGGAGAGCTATGGTAGCAAAGATAAGGGAATATTACATTCCAAAGGATTATGAGATCCAACTACATAAGAGGAGACAAGGTCTAAGGAAGAAAGACCTAGATGTCAATTCCTATACTAAGGAATTCCAAAGACTTTGTATGAGGTCAAGGATAGTTGAATATGAGAAGGTGAAGGTAGCAAGGTAGCAAGGTATCTCAATGGCCTCAAGTGGACCATTCAATATGAGATGAGTCTCTTAAGTATAGATACATTATAAAAATACCATCAAATAGCTATCAATGTGGAAGGTAAACTAAAAAATAAGCAAGACTCCAACACCTCAAGAGGAAGAGGTAGAGGAAGAGATGCCATAGGAAAAAGGAATAACTATGGTGGAAGGAGTTTAGAACCAAGGACTCAAGGAGAAGTCAAATACAATGAGAAACAAGAAGGAAGCCCTAGTAAAGGTGGTAGAGGAAGAAAATCTAATTTTAGAGGAAGAAGTGGTGGACAAGGAAGAAGCAACTACTTTGCCAATATGAAATGTTATCATTGCAATCAAATGGGGCACCCTGCCTATAGGTGTCCAGAGAAGGGTAGTACTTCTCAAGGAGGAAACAAGAGAACTAATCTAGTTCATGAGGAGACAAATGAAACTGGGAAACACATAGAAGTCCCACTAAGTTTAGAAGAAGGTAAGAACCTAATGATGAGAAGAACATTGATCAAGGAGCCAGTGAAAGAAGAGTCAAGCCAAAGGAGGTCCTTGTTTAGAATCAAATTCAAGATGATGAAAAAAGTGTGTAGGGTCATCATTGACTCTGGATCTACTGACAAAATTGTGTTAGAGGAAGCAGTCAGCAAGTTAAACATGGCAAGAATACCTCACACCCAACCTTACAAGGTTACATGGCTAAATAAGGGATAACATGTCTTAGTCAGTGAACAAGCATGGGTGGAGTTCTCTATATTGAGATAAAAGGACAAGGTTCTATGTGATGTATTTCACATGGATGCATGTCATTTTCTCCTAGGCAGGCCATGGAAATTGGACCGCCAAGCTATCCATGATGGAGTGAAGAACTCCTATACATTCAAGAAGGATAAAGTAACTTTCAAGATCCAATCATTGTTAGAAGATGCAGATGTGAAGACAATAGGTCCTAATGTGCTTATGGTGGGTGAAAAGGAATTCATAGAAGCCATGGAAGAAGGAGAAGTAGTTGGCTATGCATTGGTGCTACGACAAAGAGAAGAAAATGGGGATAATTTAGCTAAGAGGATAGAATTGCCAATGGAGATACAAAGCATGCTACAGACTTATGAAGGTATAGTAAGTAATGGAAAACCATCATCTTTAACCCCTAGAAGAGCCATAATTCATAGGATAGACTTGATACTAGGAGCTACCCTACCAAACAAAGCAGCCTAAAAAATGACCCCTCAACAAAATGAGGAGATTGTTAGACAAATAGAAGAACTCTTAAGCCAAGGTCTTATCAAGAAAAGCATTAGTCCTTGTGCACTGTCCTAGCACCTAAGAAATGAGGTACTTGGAGGCTTTGTACTGATTCAAGAGCTATAAATAGTATAACTATTAGATATAGGTTTCCCATCCCTAGGATTGAAGACTTAATGAATTTTCTATGTGAAGCCAAGTACTATAACAAGATAGACTTGAAGAGTGGATACCATAAAATAAGGATACATGAGGGAGATGAGTGGAAGACAACATTAGAAACCAATGAAGGGTTGTATGAATGGCTTGTCATGCCATTTGGACTATCTAATTCCCCCTCCACATTCATGATACTCATGAATGAAGTCCTCAAGGACTACATTGGCAAATTTGTAGTGGTATATCTTGATGATATACTGATTTACTGTAAGATACGAGGTGAGCATCTCCAACACCTTGAGATTTTCTTCAAGAAGCTACATGAAGAGAAGTTGATGATCAACTTGGAGAAGTGTGAGTTCATCAAAACAGAGATTATGTACCTTGGGTTTGTTCTCTCTCATGGCAATCTGAAAATGGATAAGAGCAAAGTGGAAGCTATCATAAATTGGCCTACTCCAAGGAAAACAACATAGGTAAGGATTTTTCATGGCCTTGCACAATATTATAGGAAGTTTATAAGGCAGTTTAGTGCTACTTGTGATCCTATATTGGACACAATCAAAGGAGGAATGAAGACTAAGTTCACATGGAATGAACAAGCTAACAAGAGTTTTGAGTTATTGAAGGAAAATATTGCTATCCAACTATTGCTAGTCTTGCCAAGCTTTTTGAAGCTTTTAACCATTGAATGTGATGCAAGAAATGTGGATATAGGAGTTGTCCTAAGCCAAGAGGGTAGACCAATATATTTTCATGCAATAGGGGATAATAATGCTAGTGTATAATATGAAGAAGATGTAAAATGTCTGGAGTGACATGAAGTAAACTTTTGTCAACTTTATCATGAACATATAACATAAAATCATCACAATCACAAAGTAAGTGTATATTATTTTACGTAAAGGGGCATGAAAATTATTAATAGTACATCTTTGAAATAAGGTTCAAGATTCTTATTTTATGTTCAGACATAAGTTTGATGTATACTCTCTTGGCTAAAGTTCACAGGTATCATAAGGCGATATAGATGGGCTTGGTAAAATATGATGAAGAGGAGGTGGAGAATATGTGATACGACGACCACAATAGGGAATGAAACTTATACAACATTTATTACTTTGTTGAGAAGTATTAATGGGAACTTTTATTCCTTGTTCATTAATACCAAGTCCTAAACCTTTATAACCATGTTGAGGAGTGATATTATATGCCATAGTATAAGTAGCTTGCAGTGTATATGGAGAAGGTGATGGATCTTGAGGTGAGTGAAAATGTGTAGTATAAGGAGGAATAGTAGGGGGGTATTCTCTTTATTCTCATCCTTGGCAGGTGAGGGAGAAGAGGCATCATCCAAAAAATATCTAACATCTAGATCATGAAGAATATTTTAGAGATTATCAAAATTTTGAGGTTTATTAGGAGGTTGATCTTGAGTAAGAAGATTAGGATTAGGAACATTATGCTCATTAACAAAGAATCTTATTTAATCTATATATTCCATGCATTTTGTTAAAATATGAAGAGTATAATCACATGAGATATTGATAATAGTCTCGAAATATGCCTTGTAAGGAAATTTTGTATTACTTATGCTCATTATGCCATATATAAGAATATCATGAAGGGAAACAAAAAGAGAAAAATAAAAGGAACCATCATATATTCTAGGAGTTTGATAAAGAGAGGTGAGAAGAAAGGTAATGCTATAAATAATTACACACCATTCCATTTTAGAGAGCTCCATTCTTGCACACACACAAAGAATATCCAGCTATAAGATACAAACAAAGATAACACAAAGACAATGTAACTACCCAATCAAAAGATGAAAATGTTGAGTTCACCAAAATGAATGTCACTAAAATGTAAAGTCACCAAATTATAATTGTGGCCAAGATGTAAGGTGACTAAATTTATAGGAAGAAGATGAAGACTTTATCACAAAGGAAAATTGATTAGCACAAAGTGAAGTGCCAATTTGTGATCTTCTCAATGTTGGAGCCTTGGGTTTCGTTCCTCCTTTCCCTAAGAGAAGGAATCATAAATTCTATACAATATGATCTATTAAAGTAATTGTTATGAAATGAAAAAGAGGATAATGTACTCACCTTGAGGACTAGTATAGGAGGCACATTTAGGTTATAAAATAGACTGTCAAATTGTATTAGAAACTGGAACAGAGCTAGATCGGGAACTAGGAAGTTGAAATTTGCAAACTATGAAAATTTGAAGGTCCCAGGAATATGTCAACTTTGAGGTAGAGGTCACACTTGAAGGGGGAAGGTCGAGGTAAATCTATACTTGAACTTCTTAAAAATCCAAGATCTGAATATCCGACAGAAATTGTAGCCCTAGATCAACCACTTTTGATCTCAAAAACCTATATATATGCTCCTTCTAAGAAGAAAAGGAAACTTTATTGGTGGGGAGGGGCTTGCCTCGATCGATCCCCGATTTATGAATTAACCTTAAATTGAAATAAAGGAAATGGTAACATGTAGTAAGAATTAGATCTTACAATGTATTATATCATGCCATGTAGATTCAATTATTTCTAATATGTGATCAAACATGTTAATGCAATACCCTTGATTCAAAGCAAAAACCAAAAGGAAATAATGCAAGACAAAACCTCATGTATGAATGAAATGTAATTTGCCTCAATATGGAATTTAAAAAGAAGTATTGAGTGTGTAAAGGCATATATCCTCCTTAAAGGGATAAACTCCTTTGTATCCAAAGAAGCTAGATCTATAGAAGAAAATGCATGCTTGATTGAATTGATTTTTTCAATGGATACTTTCTTGAAATCACCAAAATAACTTGAATGTGTATGCTAGAGTGTTGGAGTAGATTGCTCCAATGAATTTGTGGATATTATGTATGTCATGTATATATATTTAAATGAAGTGACAATGCCACCTTTTATACCAATTTAGGGCATCAAAATCAAAAGGGTCGACTACACTAACCTGGAAAAGGTCAATACCTTACATCAAGTCCCGAGGGCCAATCAAAATTCACCTCCATGGTACAGGTTGAGGTCGACATGTACCCAGAGGTGCAATTCTCAAGGAAAAAATCCTGGCTCTCTAGAAGTATTGAGGGGTTCAAGGGAAATATGGTGAAATAAGCGGGGAAATTAGTCGTAAATGCATTTACATCTACAAGGGAAATGAATTTTGTGATTACAAGGATAAATAGGAGATGGAGCATAGAAATTAAAGCCAACCTATAATTTTGGCAAGATTGAAGTAACAAAAAGGACCTTGATTCAAATTATGGGGATAATTGAATGCCTTAGGAGGTCCTAAATGTAGGAGACACACCAAGGAGGGCTAAAAGGTCCTAAAAAGTAGACAAAAGTACGTGCTTACTTATGGATGGTATAAATATTATGATTGATCATTATAAATTTCCTATTGTTGTGAAATTTCACACACTTATGGATGGTATAAGGGATAAATTTCATAGTTTAGTGAGCCAAGGATATCCTAAATTTACATTAAATTTTCCTCATGGTGCTTTCACTTATGGAACCTATAGTAGGAAAATGGAAACTACCACATACCTCAATCAAAACATCAGATTTATCATATGTATCTTGATGAATTTTTATTAGGAAGTGCCAACAATTTATTTCCTTTATCATTCAAACCATCCACTACTATATTAAATTTGAATCAATAAAATCTCGGATCTCATATTACAAAATAAATACATTTCTTTGTATTGTGACCGAGTTGACAACGGTATTGACAAAAGGCTTTTGAGTTAAAAGAAGGTGGAAAAGGTTTGGAAGGGTCCATGGAATGGACATGAGGAAGCCTTGACATATTAGTATTACTCAATCAATGAATAATATTATGCAAGGATTAAAAAGAGTTGAGAAGTTGTGATGTTTGAATTTAGAAGCGAAGTGAGCTATAGTAGGGGATTTTATGGTTGTCGCTTGAGTATTAATGTGATTAGAGGAATTTGTGTTATTTATTTTTATAGGCAGCATGTGCTGCGATTAATAGATTCCTTATATTTTGTAAGTTATTCTCTAGATAATCATGTAGAACACTATGGAGGTATCATGGAAGGTGATATGTATAGGTTCTTCAATATTGTCACAAATAATATGTTGTTTCCTGACAAATCACCTCACAGATCTAGATCATGAAAATTTATCAAGGTTTGAGTTTTAATTCCTCTATTAGGATTATGCATCTAAACTAAAAGTGAAATATTCTTAAATTTAGATAAAGAAAAATTTGAATTTCTTGAGCATTATAATGGTGGGTCTGTTAGAATGGGAAATGATACACCTTGTCAAGTCGAAGAAAAAGGTACTATACTAATGAACAATCAAATCAAATGTGATAATGCATTAGGTGATAGGACTTAATTATAATATTTTTATTGTTTCAAGACTTAATAACATAGGTCACCGAGTTGCATTTGAAAACATAAAAGCTAGAATCTATGATGAAACAGGAAACTTGATCGACACTGGTGAACAATCAAAAGGTAATCTATTATATCTTGACACTGCTAAAACTATTTGTTTGATGGCTAAGAATGAAGATGTATGGTTGTGTCATAAGATTCTTTATCATGTAAATTTTGACAACATGGTTACAATTAGTAAGAAAAGAAAAGTAAGAGGCTTACCGAGCTTATCTAAACCTTACCATGTAATGTGAAAGAATTATCAAATGGGAAAAATGTCAAAATCTAGTTTTAAGAGAAAGAATTTTTCATGTAATGATATTTTGGAGTTAGTTCATATAGACCTATGTGGACCAATGAGAACACAGAGTTAGTATGGTGACATATACTTTATTTTATTTGTTGATGACTACTCTAGAATGATGATTGTCATGTTCCTAAAAGAAAAATCTGAAGCATTTAAGATGTTCAAATGGTACAAAGCTATAGTGGAAAAAGAAAGTGGTAGAGAACAGAAATATTTGGGATCTGATAGAGGAGGTGAATTTATTTATGATGAGTTCACTAAATTTTGTAATGAGTATGGAATTAAGAGACATGTCTCTACACTGAGGATGCCACATCATAATGTAATTGCTGAAAGAAGAAATAGATCAATTATGGATTGTGCTGGAACACTGATGTTTGAAAAGAATGTTGCACAAACATACTGGAGAGAAGATGTAAGTAATACTGTATACACACTAAACCGAGTACAAATGAAGAATATCAAAATAAGACACCTTATGAATTATGGTATGGTTATACACCTAATGTGAGTTATTTTAGAATATTTGGAAGTTGATGTTTTATTTTGAAAGATGATAGAAATGGAAAATTTGATTCAAAAAGTGGTAAAGAAATATTTCTTGGATATTCTACTAAGAGAAAAGATTATAAATGTTTGAACAAGACTTCTAACAAGATCATTGAAAGTGAAAATGTAAGTGTTCATGAATTTGCTGAGAAGAATGATGAGGAAAGCACAAAAGAACCAGAAGATTATAGTAGATTTATCTACATTGAATAACCTGACACTTTTCTTGAATAGATACCCAACATTATCATGCAACAAGGTAATGTTACCAAGCAACAGGAAGCACCAACCGAGAATCAAGAAAATGTTGCAACTGAAGATCATGATCAAGAACATAATGAACCTAATGGAAAACAAATAATTGAACCTATACTTGCAAAATATGTAAGAAGACAACAGACCCACAAAATTAGATTATTGGAGATAAGAGAGTTGGCATGATGACATGAAGTAAGTTGAAGGACAACACATGTTTGATTTATGGATTTGAACCTAAAAATGTTAGAGATGCACTTGAGAATGAAGAATAGATTTTTGCAATGAGTGAAGAAATTGAGCAAATACAGAAAAACAAAACATGGACATTAGTACTGAGACCGAGTGCTAATAATGTTATTGGCACCAAATGGATATTCAGAAAAAAACTGGATGAGAATGGAGATGTAGCCAGAAATAAAGCAAGACCAGTATGCAAAGGGTATGCACAAGAAGAAGGTATTGAATATGGAGAAACTTTTGCATCAGTTTCTAGACTTGAAGGAGTTGGAATATTAATTTCTTATGCTGCATACAAAGGATTCAAAGTATATCAGATGGATGTTAAATCTGCATTTCTGAATGGAATACTAGAAGAAGAGGTATACATTGAACAACCTGAAGGTTTTGTTGACTCTAATAAGACAAACATGGTATGTAAGTTACACAAAGAATTATATGGATTTAAACAAGCATCAAGAGCATGGTATGAAAGACTACACTCCTATCTTATTAGTATTGGATTTATTAGAAAAAGTGATAACAACAATTTGCATTTGAAAGGAGAAAATGATGATAAGACTCTTATTTCTAAAATTTTTGTTGATGATATTATATTTGGAGGAAATGATAAATTATGCAAATCATTTGATGACAATAAGGCAAGAACTTCAGATGTCAATGTTTGGAGAGATCAATTTTTTTATTGGCTTACAAATTTTACAATAGGCTGAAGGCATCTACATTACTCAATCTAAATAGATCAAGGAAGTGTTGAAGACATTCAGAATGGAAGAATCAAAACCATTCGGATCACCTATGGTGACAAGATAAAAATTGACAAAAGAAGATAAGACATGTGAGGTAAATTAGACATTGTACAGATCTATAATTTGAAAGTTGATGTATGTTGTACACACTAGACCATACATAGAACATGCAGTTGGAATTGATGCTATTCCCTGAGAATCAGACATGACTGTTGTAAAGAGAATTTTTAGATACTTGAAAAACACTAAAGATTATGGACTATGGTTAAAAGAGAGGGAAAATTTGAACTGAAAGTTTACATAGATACTAATTGGGCTAGTAACATTGTTGATAGAAAGAGCACTACTTGTGGCGCATTCCTTATAGGAGAAAGATTAGTTACTTGGATAAGGAAAAAGCAAGGATGCCTATCTCAGTCAATTGTAGAAGGAGAATATGTTGTTGTTGCTGCAAACTATTCGAACATTGCTCGGATAAATTTTTTTTTGAAACGCATGAATGGAGAGATCACTAACCTAGTGATAATTTATTGTGATAATACTAGTGCAATAAATATTATAAAGAACCCAATGATGCATGAAAAAACAAAGCATATATCTATCAAATATCACTACTTGAGGGAACAATTACAAGAAAAACAAGTTATACTGGTATATGTACAATCAAAAGAACAAATTGTAGACATATTCACTAAACCCTTACCAAAGGATGCATTTAAGTACTTGAGGAGTAGACTAGGGGTTCATCCCTTGTCTATCAGTCACTAAGCTAAATAGGAGGTTACATCAACCTCCATGTAATCATAATATCAATCATGTTGATGCAAAGATTAACTAGACTAACACACACATATCAGTACACTGCAAGGTACTTATTCTACTGCACCGAAAACCAAATATTTTTTTTTGGCTACTGAAGAGTTGTATATTTTATTTTTGGCATTATTGTCAAAGGGAGAGAGATCCAATGAAATATCTATCCATTTAAGGGAGAAAGATTCAATGAAATATCTATCCACTGCAAGGGAGAAAAGGAGAAAAGAGAAAGGGAGAGAAATGACATATCTATCTACATAAAGAGAAGATTCAAGAATAGAAAAGTCAAAACTATAGGGATAGTTTGCATGGTGAGTTTTTAATACTGTAGCAGGAGTTTCACGTTTTGCAGTTGTAGAACTAAAGTTTGGTATTATATGGCATATTCATATTTCATATTTCATATTGTGTTGCAATCAATGTCAAAGAGAGAGATTGATGAACTACAACTGATTGTATGTTTGAAGTCATCTTTTTATGGTCAAATGAGTTACAGATGTGATGGTAAACATTAACCAGTTAATGTATTGTCATTGATGCCAACTTATTTGAGTATAATTATGGTAACAAATAATGATTATGGATTGAAGTTCTAGAAAAAAACAAATTTTATGTGGTCGGTAATTGAAGATTTTTGTATACACCAAGTAACAATGAATAATGAGTAAATATAGTGTATATCGATCATAATGTTAATTGAGCTATGGATTGCTGACTCATCACGATATTGAGTAAGCAATTAAATCAAACTAAGGCCGAATAAAAAGATGAGATGAAAAATTAATGATTCTGAGGTAAATGATAAGGTTTGTTATGATGATCAAATGACTATGAAAATTCAAGGAAGATCAGATGATGAAGATTGAAACATGTTTTTGACACAACTGCCGAGGAAGGATTAAGCAACAAAAAAATGATAGAGATTAAGTGACAAACTCTAAAGGATGAAAACTAAATGAGCTATGGTGTCTATATAAGTGACAAGAGATTCGTTAAGAATCACATGATGCTATGATACGCTCACATGCAAATTCTATGCATGACTAATCAAACTGGTTAAAGACATTATAGAGCATATCTGCAGACAACACCGAGTGATAGAGGAAATAGCATTAACTAAGAAGAATAGAGTATGAAGAATTAGATGAACTAAAGTGAACAAATTGATCAGAGGTATTATGTACTTAGCATAGATCTGAAAATCTGCAAACAAAGTTGAATTTGAATAAGATTATTACTATGTCATTTTAACCATTGTTACAGATAAATATCTGTACCGAGTAGGATGTGAAAGTCTTTATTATGACATTCTAATGAAGGTTGAGTGTTTTCTTGATGACCCCATAGTGAATGATTGGTCAAGAGAGAACTGTTAGCTTTAAATCCTTTGACCAGGTCACATCTAACAGTGTGCATTGTAACCTTTAACAGGGTTGGCTCTTAATCGAGCTCACTTTAGAAGAGTGAAATATTTTGGGTTACCGTTCCTTGGTGGTTTTTCCCTTAGTATAGTTTCTAGGTGGTTTTTTCATGCATAGAATATGTACATGGAGTCTACTAACTATTCCCAAGAGGCCGTAAAGATTGGATGGTGAGATAGTGTGTTAGACTTCCATCTTTACAAACTATCTAGATTGAACCACACACAACCCCAAACACAAAATATTTACAAACTACAAAGAAAGAAATTCAAAATGCCTATCTACCTAAACAAAGAACTAGGAAAAAATCTAACCTAATCCACTCATGAGATACAATGTAGGATTAAATCCATTAACTACCTACTGTAACTGAAAAGAACTGAATTGCACACTAAACAAGCAAACTTCTTGATTTCTCAAAACTTAGCCTGTATAATTTAATGTCCAACCTTGAATTTAGGTCAAGAAATGTCTTAAATAGTTCATTTGAGTAGTTGGTTGTCTCTTTAGGGCACTTTTTCATTGAATTGCATATTTTGACAATGTTGTCTGAGCAACATTTCAAAATTGCAAAAGTTGCAAAATGCAACTTTACATCTTTTTACAACTTTTTCCAATTTCACAAAAATCAGTTCAAACACTCATCAAATAGTACCATAGAACCTAACTATGGTTGAAAGATGGTTCTAAACTACTATAAGACCTACTGAAATCATGCTGACATTATCATTCCCATTTTTCTAATCAGGAGGCTTTAGAACTTTTTAGCCCCTACTTGCAACTTTCAAAGGACTTAAAACTCACTAGAACTAAATACTATTGTACTCACACTATTGTCAACATGACCTTAAGAAAATAAAATTCCACAAAGGAATACACAACAGAATTCAAGTTGGTTTGACTCAAGTAACCCATTGGTGCTCCTGCAACATCATCCTTGTAGTTTAGAAAGTAAACCCATGTGCACATAGAGAAGTCATCAAAGAAGATGAACACATACTTGGTCCTTGAAAATGAAGGAATTAGAAATAAAATAAGGTTACTATACACAACCTCAAGAGGATTTTAAGCTCGTCTGGCCATACCCTTAGGAAATGGATATCTATGATTATTTCCAAGAACCCAACCCGAACAAACTCCATTTGAACAAGAGATGCCAGGTAGGATAATCACCAAATTTTGTGTGTTCATCTATTGAAGATAAATCTAATTCAGGTGCCCAAATATTTGATGCCAAAGTTTCATTGTTGAATCTACATAAGAAGGAAGGGATGATCCTAATAAATAATCAAATTCATCAAACCTTTACAATAAATTTGCTTGATCAACTATGCCTATAACAATTATCTTTTCTGGATCTTTCATCTCTTTAATAGTCACATCAGTAGGAGAAAACATAACATATTTTCCATCACCATGATTGTAAATTTGATGGATGGAAAGGATATTCTATCAAATATTAGGAAAAAGAAGAACATTAAATTAATGTTACGATTGTGTATCTGAATTGAGCCTGTCCCCATTACTAGAATTTGTAAGGATTTACCAATAGTAATATGTGAAGTAGGACTATTAGACTGAGAATCAAGAAGATCAACAATGTGAGTCATGTGATGAGAAGTGCAACAATCAAGAATCCAACTAGAATTGGTAGATGATGGAGCCTTAACTGAGATGGCATGTCCTTTTCCTCAGGAAGAAGAATTAGGCATTGCAATATTGTGCCTCTTCATGGCTTCCTCCATTGCTTCTATCCTCTGAAAGTATGGTGAATCATTATGCTTTGGTTTCCCTCAAAAGGAATAATTCTCCATTTTCTTCTTATACTTAGAAGATGACCCTCTCAAGTTAGGAGGAGGAGGAGGAGAAGGAATTTTATGCTTCTGATCATTAATCACCTCAGGCTTGTAAGAAGGATTACCTCCAAAAGATGAATCTATCTTGGGCTAATTCTTATACTTACCCTTTCCCTTAGGAGATTGAGTCATGAATGAGAGACTCTTAGGAATAACATCCATCTAAATTAAAACTTTAATACCGTCTAAACAAAAAAATTTCTTTGATAAAAACTCACCCACAATGTTTATTTTAAATTGCAGATCTATAAGAATAATATTGGCCATATGTGAGAAGGTCAAATGCAAAATTTCTAAAAATAAAGGTTATTATATTTTTATTCCTTTTTGAAACTTTGAATGTTCTAAACGATTTTTAGATATTTTATAAGGAAATAAGGTTCATGAATACTTTGAAACCCTAAATTAAAATAAAAAATATAAAAATAAATAAAAATAAATAAATAAATAAATAAATATCTATTATTTGGATGATACAAGATCTCTCTTACACTTCTATATGTAAGCATACATCACAAAATAATTTGTTAACTAAACTTTAGACTAAAGGAGTTTTTGATCTTTTAAAAAATGCTTATTATATAATAACAACAAAATAATAAAATTTGAGTGACTATTTTCACATCTAGAAGGGGTTGATTTAAGGCTATTTTTATAATATTTATACTCATCCTTTGGCATAATTTAAGACAATCTAAGGGTCAAGGTGATGCCGGTATTCAAAACATAGAAGAAAAAACAAAAATAAGGTGCAAAGTTAGTGCGGAGAATTTTAAAAATCTTGATAACAAATGGTGTAAATTAATGAGAGAAAAATAGCTTGACAATGAGGATATAAAGAGAATTTTTACTATTGCAAATACACCAAGAGTTTTTGAAATGTGAATTTTTTAATTTATTTTTGATATCTCATCCTTACACACCTCACATAGGAAATCCATAATGGGAATAAAACTTTATTTTGTATTTTGGGACGACTCTTGGAATGGTTATTGTTAGAGTACATAGTTTTCCTCACGTATTAATTATATCATGTTGATATTAATTATTAAGTTAGTCGTACTCTATTTTTCACTTAAGCTTTCTCTTAGGTTAGCCTTTTTCCTTTTTTAGGGTTTCATTCACCTTTAAGGTCAAATTCTTGTATTTGTTTTTTGCATACTCTTCAAATACATTGGAGCTCTCACTTTTTGAGCACAGAAGGGTTTCTTCTTTTTCTGTCATTAGCTTCATTTTTTGCAACAGGTATTTTGCATGTAGGTGTTCTTGGCAAGCTGTGAAGTTGGATTTCTCAACTTCTACATGGTATCAGAGCCACCCTGCTGCTACCTGATTTGAAGATTTTTGAACCCATAATTTGAAGATGACAGCCACAACCTCTCTAGGGTTTTTTTTGTCATTTCTAAGGAGGTGCTATTTTTTGGAGTTGTTTGAACGAAAACAGACTCCACCATCATGCTCAGAAGGCCCAAGAGAGTCAAAATACATATAAAGTTTGATATATTTGGTCACAGTGACCTCTAGAGAAAATTTTTGGCCTATTGGGGCCGTACGACACAAAAATCAAGGCAAAAATTAAAAAAATAATAAAAAAATGTTTTTTTTATTAATTTTGGGTGCTGCCAGAGCACGCCGCCACCGTACCACCCCGATGCCACCACCGCGCCGCCCACGTGCCACCCCCGGCCTGTGCGCCAGCCGCCAGCCACCGCGCCACCTCCGAGTCCCGCCGCCCGGCCGGCACTGCCACCCCGCCCGGTCGCCTCCACCGCCCAGCCTGGCCGCCACCTCCATCGGCCACCCCACCTAGCCAGACATCCCATGATGCCCATACGGCCATCAGATTCTTTCCCAGCTCTGTGTTTTTTCAGGGTCCTTCTCTTTTGGGGGTACCTGTACCTTTTTGGCTCTACAAGGCTCATACGAACTAGGATTTTTGACTTCCATATATCGTCAGAAATCTCTTTCCAAGCCCATCACTCTCATCTAGGTCTCATTTCCTGATTTTTCCATTTTCTTACAAGATTTTGTAGTCAAAGATGCGCCTTCTTTTGTGCTCCTGTTCTACTTTAGAAACTCAGGTTTTTCTCTGGTTCTTTGTTTTTTTTGCTTCAATATGTGGTGTACAAGAGTTAGTTTGATAGTTTGTGGGGGGGGCACATATTTCTTTCTGCATTTTCATTTCAAAGAGACCCTTCTACTTCCGTCTTATTCTCTCAATGTTGGACACATCCATTGTCGTTCTGACTCCACATAGCTACCACACATGGAAGCCACAAATGACCAGACTCCTCATGTCATGAGGTTTATGGTCCTACCTAGATACAATTCAGCCAGTTTTATAGAGGCCTTATGAGGCTCTTATGCATAGAAATAGGATGGATGAGGCAATGGGCCTCATTTCCATGAATATTTTAGATGGGTTGTTGTTCCACATGGATGGTCTGACCACACCCAGGGATATGTGGGACAAGTTTTCCACCTTGTTTGGCACAATGAATTAGTTCAGGGTTCTCTAGATAGATGCAGAGTTCACCTCCTTGGTACCTGAATCATTCACCAGCATCGAGGAATTCATGATGAAGTTCTAGTCTCTTTGATCTATTTTACAGGTTGCTGGAAAGATGAAGTTAGATGATGAGTGTATCTTCCTGATACTCTCAAAGCTTCGTGGTCCTTATCAAATTTTCACTTCTATCTTCTACTCCACTATGGATGCTCTGGGTGCACGTCATGTTATGCCCTCTTTTGAGACCTTCTATGACAGGTTAACTCGTGAGTAGTCCAAGCTTAGTCAGATGGATTCTCTTACAGGTTCACAATCATAGGCATTTCTTGCCAAGTCATCTCAAGATACACAAAGTTGAAGCTGAAGCAGATATTTGATTCCTCTTCTCAGCACTCTACTAGCCCACCATCTTCTTCTAAGAAGGAGAAATAGAAGAATGAGAACCCTACCTATTTCTATTGTCAGAAGGGGTCCCATGATGAGTCACATTGTTTTCAGAAGAGATTTGATGATTATGAGAAACAGATTGCAGATTTGCAAGCTCTCCTTCAGAAGAGCACTATTTCCTCCCCATCCTCTTCCACCTCATAAGGGTCAGCTTTTAATTCTTCTACCTCATCTTTGACATCTGGATAGGATTTTGGAAAGGGTCATGCATTATGGGCTTCCATTGCATCCCCTTCACAGGTCCCTTGGATACTTGATTCAGGTGCTTCTCACCATATGGCATCTTCTCCGGAGATCTTTTCTTCTATTGAGACTTCTCCTATTCTCCACATTCTCATGGGGAATAACACTATTATGGCAGTCTGTGGGAAAGGTTGTGTACGCATTCAGGATGGCACATTCAATGATGTATTGTATGTTCCATCTCTGTCTGCAAACCTTCTCTCGATTTACTAGATTACACATAGTGGATCAGGGAAGACAGTTGATTTCACGCTCGATTCAGTCTTCATTTGGGATAGTTTGACAAATGGAATTGTTGCTACATGGAAAGTTGATCATTCCACCCATCTCTACACCTTCACACATTTTGGTCCACCATCTCCATTATCGGAGCTCAGCTCTCCTCTTCCACGAGAACATCATGTGGTGCAGTCAGGTCACTTGAACCTATGTGTTGTTCCTGAGACCACTGCTGTGACTGCCACACCACATCTTGTTGACGTTCTTTCTCTTCAGCATGACTCTTCTTCAGAACTGCCAGACCCTCAAGCTCCATTCATCGAGCCACCAAGTGCACTTTTTGAGGATTCTATAGAGGACACTCATCTCCTCTCTCATGATAGTGTCAGCACACCTGTCATACCACTTGCATTGGGGATTCCATTTTAGGATCCTTTTGTCTTCTCATTTGAGCATCAGCTTGGCATTCTAGTGAAACCTCATCTTTCAAGGTCACCTCTTCAGTACTCACTTCCTTTCACTCCTTCATATTGGAGTCATGGTGGTTTGTTCATTGTTTTAGGGGTTCTTTCATTCTGGGGGGGCTTTGGAACCTCAACCCTCTCACACGGGCGGGGGGGTTGGTAGCATGCATTATACTCATGGCTATGAGAGAGTCTCTTGAAGTCATTCTTTGTCTTTTGCTTTCTTTTATATATCTCTTTTTGGAGAGGAGTTTTTCCCACTGGGTTTTCTCCTTTATCTCCGGTTCACAGAGATTTCCTTGTATTGGGTACCTGATCAGGCCTTGTTGTCGGGACCCATTTATTGCTTTCATAGCTATTCTAGGTTAGCTTACCTCTTGAGATTCGCTTAAGTGGGGGTGTTAGAGTACATAGTTTTCCTCACTTATTAATTATATCATGGTGATATTAATTATTAAGTTAGTCGTACTCTATTTTTCACTTAAGCTTTCTCTTAGGTTAGCCTTTTTCCTTTTTTGGGGTTTCATTCACCTTTAAGGTCGAATGCTTGTATTTTTTTTTTGCATACTCTTTGAATACATTGGAGCTCTCACTTTTTAAGCACAGAAGGGTTTCTGGTTTTTCTGTCGTTAGCTTCATTCTTTGCTACAGGTATTTTGCATGCAGGTGTTCTTGGCAAGCTGTGAAGTTGGATTTATCAACTTCTACAGTTATGAATGTTAATAAAATATCATGGAGCTTTTGGATATCAAAGAAGTCTTAATTAAAGCATGAAAAGTTATAATATTTGATTAATTTAGTATAGTTCCAACATGTATAATATGCAAAAAATTGTTTGGAAGTAAATTGACAAATTTTACTTCACCCAAGGGTAGAAGGATAAGCATGCCTATAATTGATATCTAATATTGAATCAAGCCTTACAAGATGAAAGTGGACAAGAAAAAATAATGTGATATTGATTATTTTATTCATCATTTAAAGCTTTCCTATAGAATATCTATATATGTCCATGTATATGATTCAAGATGGAAGATTTGATCAGAATTTGCCACACCCAGAAGGAGGTGATCACTAGGAAAAGATCAATTTTTTTTAGAATAATAAAAAGAAAACAATATATATCATTCAAGGAGTCCCATGTATAGTTTAATGACCCTATCCTAAAGATCAAGCTATTTATGGATTAGTACAATTCAATACTCTAGAAAACATCAAATTATTTAGGTTGGAGAAGATATCTCTTTTTCTACACTTGTACTAGTACCTAAAAGGCCCAATCCAATAAATACACTTTAATAATTTCCTTTAGGTAGGGATCCCATAATTGAAATCTTATCAAGTGGATGTGAGGCCAGTTCAAGTGGCCAAGAGGAGATAAGTAAGCATGATGAAGGTCCATCAACGATTATGATAGAGTTTCATCTTATAGACAGAGAAATGATTACTTTCAAGAAAGCAAGTGCATTGATGATATCAAAGAGGTGGTATGTATTAAGCCTATGGAAGATAATAAATTCAACACTATAAAGGAGTTCCAACAACTTATCACCGAGATCAAAGTAAATATGTTTTAAAGGAAAATAAACCTAAACCTGAGATTATTGCTAAAATAAGAATTAAGCAGCAATAGAATTTTGGAAGAGATTCCATGGATAGATGGTTGATGTGACCCTTGAAAAGTGGAGTCAAATTGTTAGGAATATTAGTATCCTTTCACTAAAAGGAAATGCTATTTCCTTTGGCATAGGTTTTGATACCATTAGAAGGCACTAGACACATGCGAGACCTTGACATATGATGAAAAGGCCCAAGGTTTATACATTGGATTAGGATTTCATCAAAGAAATGAGGTAGTGGCTATTTTATTTGTTTATGTAGGCTCAAATAATCCATTAGTAGTAGAAAATCCTAGAGAGTTAACTCAAAATCTCATTGTCAAAATAGTAGGAGACATAAGTATCTCACATGCAAAACAATTTATAGTACACACAACCTTATTCTCAATATAGCACCCAATAAACTTGAATATGATATTTATAAATTGAATGAAGAGAAAATGAATCTCAAGGATGATATTAAAATAGTCACAAGCTTTCTTCCCCTACCCTGAAAAGTAGGTGAAGCTTCAACTTTAGTAGAAAAATTTAAACAAAAATTATAATTGAGAAATGGAAGAAACCACACTAGGTTTAGAAATATAATCTTTTGGGTTCTATTCTCTTTGTCCTTTTTAGGATTTGGGAGGTGGAACCACAACATATATAGGAGGAATAGAGGGTATAGGAAGGAATACTATAGATGAAGAATAGTTAGGAATATATTTTAAGTGAACCTTTAAGTTTTACTTATTAAATTGATTCTATCGGATTTGAATTTTGCGATAATATATAAAGAGGATTTGTTGACAATGTTTCAAATTGTAGTGTCACCAAAATATAAATTCACCAAATGTAAAGTCATCAAAGTGTAATGGTGGCCAAGATGTAAGGTTATTACATTTATAATAAGAAGACCAAGGATTTACCACAAAGAACAACCAATTAGTACAAAGTGAAGAGCCAATTCATGATCTTCTCAATGTTTGAGCCTTGAGTTTTTTTCCTCCTTTCCCTAAGAGATGGAATCATAAATGCTATGCAATATGAACCATAAAAGTAAGTGTTATGAAATTAGAAAGAGGAGAATGTTCTAGTCTTGGTGTCTATTATAGGAGGCACATTCAGTTCAGAAAATATACTGTCAAACTATATCAGAAACCATAACAGAGTTGGATCGGTAACCAAGAAGCTCAAATCTGCAACCTATGAAAATTTTAAGGTCCCAGGAACAATTCAAATTTGAGGTGCAGGTCACACTTGAAGGGTACAAGTAAAATTTGGTATAGGTCAAGGTTGAACTATAATTGCACATATTGAAAATTTGAGATCTAAATATTTGACAAAAACTGTAACCCTAGATAAACCACTTTTGATCCCAAAAACTTTTAAATCAGCTCTTACATACAAGAAAAGGGAAATTTGTTTGTGGCGAGGGGGTTTCCTTGGTCAATCCCCGGTTTGGGAATGAATCTTCAATTGAAATAAAGGAAATGCTAACATATAGTAATAATTAGATCAAACAATGGAATATATCATATCATGTAGATGCAATTGTGTTTGATATGTGATCAAATATGTTAATGCAATAGCCTTGACTAAATGCAAAATGTAAAAATAAATCATGCAAGACAAAACCAAATGTATGAATGAAATGTAATTCCCTGAAATATAGAATTGAATAAGTCTAGTGCATGTAAATGTATATCTCTTCCTTAAAGCAATAAACTCCTTTGTCTCCAAAGTTTCTAGATCTATAAAATAAAATGTGTGCTTGATTGAATGGATGTATTCAATATATGCTTGCTTGAAATCACCAAAATACATTGAATGGTTATGCTAGATTTCTTGATTAGATTTATTGAATGAATTCATAGATATTGTATATGTCATTTATGTATATTCAAATTAAGTAAGAAGGCCTCCTTTTATACCAATTTTAGGGATCAAAATCAAAAGGGCTAACTGCACTAGGTGGAAAATGCCAATACCTTACATCAGGGCCTCAGCACCAATAAAAATTCACCTCCAGGGTATAGGTCAAGGTTGACCTATACCAGGTATAGGTTGAGGCCAACCTGTACCTAGAGGTGCAAATGTCTATGCAAAAATCCTAGATCCCAAGAAGTATTTAGGAGGTCAGGGGTAATGTGGTTAGATAAGTGGGAAAATAAGTCATAAATGCATTTACATCTATATTGGAAATGAATTGTGTCATTGGAAGGACAAATGAGAGATGGAGCATACAAATTAAAACAAACCTAGAATTTTGTGGAAGGTTTTAGGAAGAAAAAGGACCTTGATTAAAATTAGGGGGATAATTGAATGCCTTAGGAGGTATTAAATGTTGGAAACACACTAAGTAGGGATAAAAGGTCCCAAAAAGTGCACAAAATTAAGTGGTTACTTTTTAATATGGTACATTTAGCCCTCACTTTAGCAGGAGTATGAGATATACTCATAGTCATGGTAAAGTATGAGAGATAGAAGAGAGAGAAGACGATTGCAGTGAATTGAAAGGAGATAAGACATAACTAAGTCTAAGGATATAAGCCCCCCAGAAAAGGATCCCAACTCCACATCCATGCACATAGGAACAAAAGAAAATAAAAAAAATAAAATGAGGAAAAAACAAAAACACAAAAGACATAAGTCAACAAAGGGTTTAGTACTAAAATATACTCCAAATAAATATGTGAAAGATACCTCAACCATTTAAATGCTACATCCTCTAATATCATGTCTGGAAATCTATTGCAAGAGCATAAATTATCACATAGGAAGAACAAGAGAACTACCAATGGCGATACAAACTCCATGAGCTAATCTACTAGTATAAAAGAAAAAAGAGATAGAGAAAGAGTAGTGTGATTACCTCGCCCAGTATGATTTGTATCATACTATGAACCACACAAAAGATAGAATTTAATGATCTAGTAAGTTTTTGTGCCTTTCTTGTCAATCCTATTAAAACTTGTGCCTTCTAGAAACTTTTCCTGAATGTGTATGTGTGCTCCTCATGAATAGATCATGGTATGTGATCAATGAATAATAATTGTGTTTGCACCCCATGGATTCATTAGTCTGTCACCATGGGGTTTGATTGTGTTTTTTCTCTCTATAAATGGATCAAGGTCAATCATCCATCGATAAAAATGCATGTAAATATGAATCCCATGGTTGGATAAAGATCATTTACATCCCTTAGGGACCATTTGCAAAAAAAAAAGGTTGTAAAAGGGAGGTTGTATGTATGCCCCTCTCCTTATGATGGTTACATAGTATACATTATAAGGAAGAGAATCAAGGATACCTACTTCCATCAAAAAGGAGATACAATTAAAAAAAATATATTCCACAATCTTATCTAGGAGAGATGATCCTTATAGGATAATAAAATATATAATCATGAAAGAGTATATATCGCTTATGAGAAGATACCCTTGTAAGGAAGAGATCTCTTATACAAAACATCTACCTTAAAGAGGAGCAATTGAACAAAGATAACAACTTCGAGACAAAGAGGGGGAAGAGAACAAAAATGCACCCATTTAGCCCCCTGTTTCTATTTGAAAGAGGGATTCTTGTTGAAGGACAAAAAATTTTGAAACACAAAGTAAGGGAAGATATTTATTATGACCAAAGTTTATCTCGTAAAGAAGAGGTGATGATCAATGATATACACCTCTTGTACAAGAGAGAATCCAAATAAATACAACAATTTCTTATAAGAAAATAATGTCACATAATAAATAAATTCTAGTAGACTAAGGATAGTAGATCATTATATGAAAAGAAGAAGAATGTACAAAAACCTTTCCCCCAAGCATGAAGGCAATATATAATATGTTAAATACCTTGTATATTAGTCACTTATTAAAAGATATACAATTGCAAGAAAGATAAGCTGTAAACTAGGGTGGACCTCTAAACAAGCATATATGCTAGAAGAGACACCACATATTTAAAGTAAACTAGTCATTAAGGAAAAAAAATGATACTATATATTATTATTGAATGAAGAAACATGCATTTTCAAGGCATAAAAATGATTTTTAAACAAATATATTATGATCTTGTTTGTAACAATGTGTCTCATAGCGAAAAGGAATTTGTCATACAGTAATAGAAAACCATAAAGAAAGAAGAAGGATATCATATTATGCCATCTAAAGGGGCATCCCATTTATAAAAAGATATGTTCCCCAAGAAAGAAGAAATTTGTGAAGAGGAAACTAAGGTCATAAAGGGGAATGATCCTCAACGACAAATAATAAAAAAAAAAGTAGAAAAGAGATGAACCACAAAGAGATAGTAGATCCTAAAGAATTCAAGATATATCCTAAGGGATAGATCTTTTATAACATACACACACTTTTGAATGCAAAGGTAAGATTTCACATAAAAAGAAAGAAATCATATTATAAAGATCAACAAAGGATAATGGATGCTCAAAAGGAGAAAGGGAATTAGTCTGTTTTTAGCTACTTATGTTTATGTTTTTTTTGTAAGGGGTTTCGGGTCCCCATAAAACCTATTTTTACTAACAATCAAAAACATATTAAACTCCCAAAAGGGTTTCTTATATATACTAGGAAAGATTGTATAAAGAAACATGTTAGAAAAGGGAGGAAACAAATTCCAAAAGAAAATTAATGTAAAAGATTAATCTTTCCCCGCAACTAAAAGGAACATCGAGAATACCCTATTGTGCTACCCTCAAGCTCATTATGTGACATAATGGAGGATAGCACAATAGGGGATAATAATTCTAGTGTATAATATGAAGAAGATGTAAAATGTCTGGAGTAACATGAAGTAAAATTTTGTCAACTTTATTATGAACATATAACATAAAATCATCACAATCACAAAGTAAGTGTATATTATTTTACGTAAAGGGGCATGAAAATTTATTAATAGTGCATCTTTGAAATAAGGTTCAAGATTCTTATTTTATGTTCAGACATAAGTTTGATGTATACTCTCTTGGCTAAAGATTCATAGGTATCATAAGGCGATATAGACAGGCTTGGTAAAAGATGATGAAGAGGAGGTGGAGAATATGTGATAGGACAGCCACAATAGGGAATGAAGCTTATAAGACATTTATTACTTTTTTGAGGAGGATTAATGGGAACTTTTATTCCTTTTTCATTAATACCAAGTCCTAAACCTTTATAACCATGTTGAGGAGTAATATTATATCCCATAGTATAAGTATCCTGCAGTGTATATGGAGAAGGTGATGGATCTTGAGGTGAGTGAACATGTGCAGTATAAGGAGGAATAGTAGGGGGATATTCTCTTTAGTCTCATCCTTGGTAGGTGATGGAGAAGAGGCATCATCCAGAAAATGTCTAACATCCAGATCATGAACAATATTTTATAGATTATCAAAATTTTGAGGTTTATTAGGAGGTTGATCTTGAGTAAGAAGATTAGGATTAGGAACATTAGGCTCATTAACAAAGAATCTTATTTAATCTATATATTCCATGCATTTTTTTAAAATATGAAGAGTATAATCACATGAAATATTGATAATAGTCTTGAAATATGCCTTGTAAGGAAATGTTGTATTAGTTATGCTCAATATGCCATATATAAGAATATCATGAAGGGAAACAAAAATAGAAAAATAAAAGGAACCATCATATATTATAGGATTTTGATAAAGAGAGGTGAGAAGAAAGTTAATTCTATAAATGATTACACACCACTCCATTTCAAAGAGCTCTAATCTTGCACACACACAAAGAATATCTAACTATAAGATACAAAGAAATATCACACAAAGACAATGTAACTACCCAATCAAAAGATGAAAATGTTGAGTTCACCAAAATGAATGTCACTCAAATGTAAAGTCACCAAATTATAATGGTGGCCAAGATTTAAGGTGATTACCTTTATAGGAAGAAGATGAAGACCTTATCACAAAGGAAAATTGATTAGCACAAAGTGAAGTGCCAATTTGTGATCTCAATGTTGGAGCCTTGGGTTTCGTTCCTCCTTTCCCTAAGAGAAGGTATCATAACTTCTATTCAATCTGACCTATTAAAGTAATTGTTATGAAATGAAAAAGAGGAGAATGTACTCACCTTGAGGGATCATAGAGGAGGCACATTTGGATAAAAGAATAGACTTTCAAATTGTATCAAAAACTAGAACAGAGCTAGCTCGGGAACTAGGAAGTTGAAATTTACAAACTATGAAAATTTGAAGGTCCCAGGAATATGTTGACTTTGAGGTAGAGGTCACACTTGAAGGGTGAAGGTCAAGGTAAACCTATACTTGCACTTCTTGAAAATCCAAGTTCTGAATATCTGACATAAATTGTAGCCCTAGATCAGCCGCTTCTGATCTCAAAAACCTATATATATGCTCCTTCTGAGAAGAAAATAAAAATTTATTGGTGGGGAGGGGCTTGCCTCGATCAATCCCCGATTTAGGAATTAACCTTAAATTGAAATAAAGGAAATGGTAACATGTAGTAAGAATTATATCTTACCATGTAATATATCATACCATGTAGCTTCAATTATTTCTAACATGTGATCAAACATGTTAATGTAATACCCTTGATTCAAAGCAAAAACCAAAAGGAAATCATGCAAGACAAAACCTTATGTATGAATGAAATGTAATTTGCCTCAATATGGAATTTAAAAATAAGTATTGAGTGTGTAATGGCATATCTCCTCCTTAAAGGGCTAAACTCCATTGTATCCAAAGATGATATATCTATAGAAGAAAATGCATGCTTGATTGAATTGATTCTTTCAATGGATACTTTCTTGAAATCACCAAAATGACTTGAATGTGTATGCTAGAGTGTTGGAGTAGATTTCTCCAATGAATTTGTGGATATTATGTATGTCATGTATGTATATTTAAACGAAGTGAGAATGCCACCTTTTATACCAATTAAGGGCATCAAAATCAAAAGGGTTGACTGCACTAACCGGGAAAAGGTCAATTCCTTACATCAAGTCCCAAGGGCCAATCAAAATTCACCTCCACAATACGGTTTGAGGTCGACCTGTACCCAGAGGTGCAATTCTTAGGGAAAAAATACTGGATCTCAAGAAGTATTGAGGGGGTAAAGGGAAATATGGTGAGATAAGTGTGGAAATTAGTTGTGAATGCATTTACATCTACAAGGGAAATGAATTTTGTGATTGGAGGGATAAATAGGAGATGGAGCATAGAAATTAAAGCCAACCTATAATTTTGGCAAGATTGAAGTAATAAAAAGGACCTTGATTCAAATTATGGGGATAATTGAATGCCTTAGGAGGTTCTAAATGTAGGAGACACACTAAGGAGGGCTAAAAGGTCGCAAAAAGTAAACAAAATCATGTGCTTACTTTTTAAGAAGACACACAAAGGTTTAGGATTTTGAGGCTAAATTTAATCTATGGTAAATTTTTCATGATTAGCTAAGGGATGATAAATATTATGATTGATCATTATAAATTTCCTATTGTTGTGAAATTTCATACACTTATGGAAGGTATAAGGGATGAATTTCATAGTTTAGTGAGCCAAGGATATCCTAAATTTACATAAAAATTTCCTGATGGTGCTTTGACTTATGGAACCTATAGTAGGAAAAGGGAAACTAACACATACCTCAATCAAAAAATCAGATTTATCATATGTATCTTGATGAGTTTTTATTAGGAGGCACCAAAAATTTATTTCCTTTATCACTCAAACCATCCACCACTATATTAAATTTGAATCAATAAAATCTGGGATCTCATATTACAAAATAGAGACATTTCTTTCTACTATGACCGAGTTGACGATGGTATTGATAAAAGGCTTTTGAGTTAAAAGAAGGTGAAAAAGGTTTGGAAGGATCCATGGAATGGACATGAGGAAGCCTCGACATATTAGTATTACTTAATCAATGAATAATATTATGCAAGGATTAAAAAGAGCTGAGAAGTTGTGATGTTTGAATTTAGAAGCAAAGTGAGCTATAGTAGGGGTTTTTATGGTTGTCGCTTGAGTATTAATGTGATTAGAGTAATTTGTGTTATTTATTTTTATAGGCAGCATGTGCTGCGATTAATAAATTCCTTATATTTTGTAAGGTATTCTATAGATAATCATGTAGAACACTATAGAGGTATCATGGAAGGTGATATGTATAGGTTCTTCAATATTGCCACAAATAATATGTTGTTTCTTGACAAATCACCTCATAGATCTAGATCATGAAAATTTATCGAGGTTTGAGTTTTAATTCCTCTAGTAGGATTATGCATCTAAAGTAAAAGTCAAATATTCTTAATTTAGATAAAGAAAAAATTGAATTTCTTGAGCATTATAATGGTGGATCTGTTAGAATGGGAAATGATACACCTTGTCAAGTGAAAGGAAAAGGTACTATACTAATGAACAATCAAATCAAATGTGATAATGCATTAGGTGAAAGGATTTAATTATAATATGTTGAGTGTGTCAAGACCTAATAACATAGGTCACCGAGTTGCATTTGAAAATATAAAAGCTAGAATCTATGTTGAAATAGGAAAGTTGATCGACACTGGTGAACAATCAAAAGGTAATCTATTATATCTTGACACTGCTAAAACTACTTGTTTGATGGCTAAGAATGAAGATGTATGGTTGTGTCATAAGATGCTTTGTCATGTAAATTTTGACAACAATGGTTACAATTAGTAAGAAAAGAAAATTAAGAGGCTTACCAAGCTTATCTAAACCTCACCATGTAATGTGCAAGAATTATCAAATGGGAAAAATGTCAAAATCTAGTTTTAAGAGAAAGAAATTTTCATCTAATGATATTTTGGAGTTAGTTCATACAGACCTATGTGGACCAATGAGAACATAGAGTTAGTATGGTGACATATAGTTTATTTTATTTTCTGATGACTACTCTAGAATGATGATTGTCATGTTCCTAAAAGAAAAATTTGAAGCATTTAAGATGTTCAAATGGTACAAAGCTATAGTGGAAAAGGAAAGTGGTAGAGAACAGAAATATTTGAGATCCGATAGAGGAGGCGAATTTATTTATGATAAGTTCAGTAACTTTTGTAATGATTATGGAATTAAGAGACATGTCTCTACACTGAGGATGCCACATCATAATGTAATTGCTGAAAGAAGAAATAGATTAATTGTGGATTGTGCTAGAACACTGATGATTGAAAAGAATGTTGCACAAACATACTGGAGAGAAGTTGTAAGTAATAATGTATACACACTAAACTGAGTACAATTGAAGAATATAAAAATAAGATGCCTTATGAATTATTGTATGGTTATAGAGCTAATGTGAGTTATTTTAGAATATTTGGAAGTTGATGTATATTCTGAAAGATGATAGAAATGGAAAATTTGATTCAAAAAGTGAAAAAGGAATATTTCTTGGATATTCTACTAAGAGAAAAGATTATAAATGTTTGAAAAAGACTTCTAACAAGATCATTGAAAGTGAAAATGTAAGAGTTGATGAATATGCTGAGAAGAATGATGAGGAAAGCACAAAACAACCAGTAGATTACAGTAGATTTATCTACATTGAATAACCTGACACTTTTCCCGAGCAGATACCCAACATTATCTTGCAACAAGGTAATGTTACCGAGCAACAAGAAGCACCAACTGAGAATCAAGAAAATGTTTCAATTGAAGATCATGATCGAGAGCATAATGAACCTAATGGAGAATATAATAAAGAACAAAGAATTGAACCTATACTTGCAAAATATGTAAGAAGACAATAGACCCACAAAATCGGATTATTGGAGATAAGAGAGTTGGCATGATGACACAAAGTAAGTTGAAAGACAACACATGTTTGATTTATGAATTTGAGCCTAAAAATGTTAGAGATTCACTTGAGAATAAAGAATGGATTATTGCAAAGAGTGAAGAAATTGAGGAAATACAGAAAAAAAAACATGGACATTAGTATTGAGACCGAGTGCTAAGAATGTCATTGGTACCAAATGGATATTCAAAAACAAATTGGATGAGAATGGAGATGTAACCAGAAATAAATCAAGACTACTATGAAAAGAGTATGCACAAGAAGAAGGTATTGACTAGCAAGAAAATTTTGCACCAGTTACTAGACTTGAAGGAGTTAGAATATTAATTTCTTATGCTGCATACAAAGGATTCAAAGTATATTAGATGGATGTTAAATCTGCATTTCTGAATGGAATACTAGAAGAAGAGGTATACATTGAACAACCTGAAGGTTTTGTTGACTCTAATCAGACAAACATGGTATGTAAGTTACACAAAGCATTCTATGGATTTAAACAAGGATCGAGAGCATGGTATGAAAGACTACACTCCTATCTTATCAGTATTGGATTTATTAGAAAAAGTGATAACAACAATTTGTATTTGAAAGGATGAAATGCTGATAAGACTCTTATTTCTGAAATTTTTATTGATGATATTATATTTGGAGGAAATGATAACTTATGCAAATCATTTGCTGATGAAATGAGGCAAGAATTTCAGATGTCAATGTTTGGAGAGATCAATTTTTTTCTTGGCTTACAAATTTTACAACAGGCTAAAGGAATCTACATTACTCAATCTAAATAGATCAAGGAAGTATTGAAGACATTAAGAATGGAAGAATCAAAACCATTCAGATCACCTATGGTGACAAGATGCAAATTGACAAAAGAAGATAAGACACGTGAGGTAAATCAGACATTATATAGATCTATAATTGGAAAGTTGATGTATGTTGTACACACTAGACCATACATAGAACATGCAATTGGAATTGATGCTATTCCCAGAGAATCACACATGACTATTGTAAAGAGAATTTTTAGATACTTAAAAAACACTAAAGATTATTGACTATGGTAAAAAAGAGAGGGAAAATTTGAACTGAAAGTGTACATAGATACTGATTGAGCTGGTAACATTGATGATAGAAAGAGCACTACTTGTGGCACATTATTTATAGGAGAAAGACTAGTTAGTTGGATAAGGGAAAAGCAAGTATGCATATCTCAGTTAATTGTAGAAGTAGAATATGTTGTTGTTGCTGCGAACTGTTCGAACATTGCCTGGATAAAAAAACTTTTGAAAGGCATGAATGAAGAGATCACTGACCCAGTGATAATTTATTGTGATAATACTAGTGCAATAAATATTTCAAAGAACCTAGTGATCCATGCAAAAACAAAGCATATATCTATCAAATATCACTACTTGAGGGAAAAAATACAAGAAAAAGAAGTTATACTGGAATATGTACATTCAAAAGAACAACTTGTAGACATATTCACTAAACCCTTACCAAAGGATACATTTGAGTACTTGAGAAGTAGACTAGGGGTTCCTCCCTTGTCTATCGGTCACTAAGCTGACTAGGAGGTTGCATCAACCACAATGTAATCATAATATCAATCATGTTGATGCAATGATGAACTTGACTAACATAGACATATGAGTACACTGCAAGGTACTTATTCTACTGCACTGAAAACCAAAGATTTTTTTTGGCTACTGAAGAGTTGTATATTTTATTTTTAGCATTATTGTCAAAGGGAGAGAGATTCAATGAAATATCTATCTATTTAAGGGAGAAATATTCAATGAAATATCTATCCACTACAAGGGAGAAAAGGAGAAAATAGAAAGGGAGAGAAATGACATATCTATCTATACAGAGAGAAGATTCAAGAATAGAAAAGTCAAAACTGTAGGGAGAGTCTGTATGGTGAGTTTTTAATACTTTAGCAGGAGTTTCGCATTTTGCAGTTGTAGAACTAAATTTTGGTATTATATGGCATTTTCATATTGCATATTTCATATTGTGTTTCCATCAATGCCAAAGGGAGAGAAATTGATGAACTACAACTGATTGTATGTTTGAAGTCAATTTTTTTTTGGTCAAACAGGTTATAGATGTAATGATACACATTAATAAGTTAATGTATTGTCATTGATGTCAACCTATTTTAGTATCATTATGGTAACACATAACTATTATGGATTGAAGTTCTAGAGAAAACAAATTTTATGTGGTCGGTAATTGAAGATTTTAGTATACAGTGAGTAATAATGAATAATGAGTAAATACAATGTATACCGATCACAATGTTAACCGAGTTAGGGATTACTAACTCATCATGGTATTGAGTGAGCAATTAAATCAAACTAAGGCCGAGTAAAAAGATGAGCTGAAAAATTGATGATTCTGAGGTAAATGATAAGGTTTGTTATGATGATCAAACAACTATGAAAATTCAAGGAAGATCAAACGATGAAGATTGAAATGTGTTTTTGACACAACTGCCGAGGAAGGATTAAGCAACAAAACAATGATAGAGATTAAGCGACAAACTCTAAAGAATGAAAACTAAATGAGCTATGATGTCTATATAAGTGACAAGAGATTCATTATGAATCACATGATGCTATGATACGCCCACATGCAAATTCTATGCATGACTGATCAAACTGGTTAAAGACATAACAAAGCATATCTGCAGACAACACCGAGTGATAAAGGAAATATCATTAATTGAGAAGAACAGAGTATGATGAATCAGATGAACTAAAGTGAACAAATTGATCAGAGGTATTATGTACTTAGCATAGATATAAAAATCTGTAAACAAAGTTGAATTTGAATCAGATTATTACTGTGTCATTTTAACCATTGTTACAGCTAAATCTCTTGACTGAGTAGGACGTGAAAGTCTTTATTACGACATTCTATTGATTGTTGAGTGTTTTCTTGATGACCCCATAGTGAATGATTGGTCAAGAGATAACTATTAGTTTTAAATCCTCTCACCAGGTCACATCTCACAGTGTGTATTGTAACCTTTAACAAGGTTGGTTCTTAACCGAGCTCACTTCAGAAGAGTGAAATATTTTGGGTTACCGGTCCCAGGTGGTTTTTCCCTTAGCAGATTTTCCACATTAAAAATCTATGTATCAATGTGTATGATTGTTGTGGATTGTTATTTTTCTTTACACATTACTTTATCTACATTGATCGATAATCAGAGTATTGATTTACTGCTATTCGGTAGATAACTAGATAACTGAATATATCATTTTGAAGATAAGTTTGAGATTGCAGTATACATTTCAATGAGTTTATTTATATGTTTAAATTTTTTGTTATATACATCTAGGAGAATTTGGGACTTTAGGATAATTGAGAACCAACTGATTCACCCCCCCCCCCCNAACCAACTGATTCCCCCCCCCCCCCCCTCTCAGTTATTCTAAAAGCGCAATCATGGAAACTTATTTGAGTGAGAACAAGTGATTAATAATTTATTCTAGTTTTTATGTAAAAAGATCTATGTAGAGACCATTATTGTGTTTTTAGTGTTGTGGTAAATAAGGACATATGATGATCATTCAAATATTCAATGAACTTGTCTCTCGACTAATTTCATAACTTGTATTATTGTGTAGATTACACGAAATTATAGTTATACATTATTTCAATGGTTGTATGATATTTGGACTCTACGCTATGTTTTAATTATTATTAATAGAATTATAAATTAAAGTTCAAATATTTTCCTAAAGAATTTTTTTATTGATATGTATCACTTATAAGATAAAACTTGGAAAAAAATGGTTAACCTACTAAATATTCCTTTTCCTTATATTGCAAAGATCAAAACTAATGTACATGGTCTATATCCATACAAATGATACACATTGCTCTTTGAATTGTCACTAAGATGAAAATAAAGACCTTTAATTGTCCATTCAATACACACTACGAAAAGAAAGTAAGACAACAAAGGCACGGTATTCTTCAAACATTTATTCACCATTTATAATCATTGCAATGGATATGGAAAGCAATGTCTCAATTATTATAGCACTATGCTAATTGTTTTACCATCATTTATAATGATGACCACATTACTTTTACATTTGACTAAATTATAAGTTCATGTATTTAATTTTATAATTATATAAATGAATCTATATAACTTATAATAATAATAATAATAATAATAATAATAATTTGATTCTATTATCAAGAATAATTAGATAATAACATTACATCTTTTAATAATGATATTTCATTCTATCTACAAAAACCTTTATATCCCTTAATTTAACTATAATATATTTTATTTTTAAATAGATATAATCATGCAAGCAAAGTAAAAGTCTAAGACTATTAAATAGTTTAAGCTCTCTCCTTCACTAAATTATACATTATCATATTGTAGTCTGTCCAATGCCATTGGTATTTATTTATTTATTATTTTAAAATATTTTATATTTTATATTACATAATTAATTGTATAATGTAGTATAAATCTATATAATTTGATAAGGATCTACACAGTTAATGATGACAAGATATGCAAGGAGATAATTGCAAGATCAAGAGCTAGATTTTTATAATGCACTATGTATCACAAGATTGTTTCCATAAAATGTGTCTCATTTGTTTTTAACAAGATATATTTTAATATAAATATATAATTTTATTCTATAAAAATTTAAATATCTAGAAACAAAAAGTCTAATATATTTTATTATTATTTATAATTTTATAAGAATACATGAATAATAAAATAAATTTTAAAATTAATAAAAAATAATTCTTTAAAATGAAGAAGAAGAAGAAGAAGATGAATTAGAATAAAGCTAATTTTTCCGTTTCAATATTTTTCTTTTCACTTTTTGAAACATAAAAAATAGAATATCCTAATAAAAGAAGATGATATTAAAATGTATTCTTAATAGAAGACTTGATAATAATAAAATATAGATTTTTCATATTATTTTTCTTATATATATATATATATATATATATATATATATAATAGAATGCACGAGTGGTTTGTAGGCCTCAAATTTGATGGTCGTATTGTCTATTTTTTCACTTTTGAGCCGTATATGAAGGGTGAAAATTTATAAGACCATATGAATTGGCAGGCAACTTTTTTTATAAAATTGTCAATATGACACTTCAATTTTTTAATAAATTGTCAAAATTTATTATAAGCAATATAATATTTTATTTAATAATAGAAATGTATTGTTTATAATATATATGATATATAGGCCCGCTAATGGGCTTGGGTGGGTACAACCTCTTGCAAATGGACAACAACCTAGACCAAGCGTCTAGCAAACCCCATCCCTTGGATGGGTCAAAGTTAATTTTGATGGTGCCTCACGAGGCAACCCGAGAGTCTCAGGGATAGGCGTCATTGCACGCAATGAGAAAGGAGAAATTTTGGCATGGGGAGCTAAACGGCTGGGAGATGACACAAACAATGAGGCTGAGTGTCTGGCAGCAGTAGAGACAATTCTGATGGCGAAAAAATTAGGAGTCAGGAGAATTCACCTGAAGGGGGATTCACTCCTAGTTGTGAATGGTATAACCAAAGGATAGATGTACACTTGGTACTTGAAAAAACATATTAGAAGGATCTGGGATCTGATTGTCGATTTTGATGACTTTAAAGTCTCACATGTGCCAAGAATGGAAAATTACATGGCAGACAGACTATCAAATGTGGGTACAGATGGATCATTAGAAAATAAATTTAATCTCTTGGAAGATTTGAGGATGTGACCCTAAATAATGAAATCAAACGTGAAAGAGTGATAATCTGAAATCAAGGATAACCGACTAGAGAGAAGACCCAAGCCTTGAAATCAATATTGGAAAGTGGAGTGGCAATGTCGATGAGCACGTGATACAATTTATGTAGGAGAATGAAGGAGGCATGACATGGTGCAATTTTCCTATAAGGATAGAGGTGGCATAATACAATTTTTTGCCACCTGAGGATTTCATTACATGCAAGGTAAGGGGTAATACAGAATGGAGTAATGAGAAATGAAATGAAATTTATGCAAAGATGTGATGGCCGAATGATGGTATCGATATATGTGAACCTAGAGACTTCGGAAGCCTATTAATCTGAGAGAAATTAACGAAAAGATAAAATTAATTAATCAGAGAGTAGGAAGTGCAGAGTAATGGAAGCCTTTTCACTTAGCACGAACGTTCAAATCCTGACATTTTTTGGCCCCATCACAGTCAAAGGGTTGGGAAATTTATTCATAGAAGATGGGGAAGATTTATGGGCGGAGATTTGCAGTATTTTCAGAGAACACTACCTTAACGAATGGTGGAAACCACGCACAAATCTGGACATCTCATCGTTGTTTGTGGTGCTGGGGCTCATGGTGGTGGAGTCAAAAGCTGAAGTAAGAGCAGTGGTTAGGTAGTGTACGGTGATTAAATGAATCGAAGGGGTTGAAGAGGTTCTACAGAGGACAGAGGTTTACATGGGTATGCATATGGGAAATGATCCTATTTGGATGGTTGGCCACGAGCAACGAGAGCTGCAACCCTTAGTAATCTTGTCCTTGGCCAGTCTGGTGAATGTTAATTTGGCCCGAGCCCACACAGGCTGGATTGCCCTGAAGGCAGTGTTGGAGAAACTGAAGAAGGAGATGGAGGAAGACGGTGGGAGTTCTAGGAGGAAGCATAAATGCACACCCATAAATTCAAGTGCAGCGGTGGGGGAGGATGGATGACCATAGGTGGGCAAGTAGCTAAGTGTGATGTGGTGAGGAAAAGCAGCCAAGGCAGGATAGAGGACCTATGAGGTGGATGGTGGCAGCATGAGCGGTGGCAGAATGGGCCGCTCCCAAGTTGGTGACCTAGTGGATGCACGTGGTGCCTTGGGAAGCTTCATCAAGGAGGAGGCAAGGAAGTTTTTCAAATGAAGTGGGGGCCGATGGGGCATTTTTTATATGTTTTGATTACTCTATGTTTTATATAGTCAAACTTTATAGAGAATAGTATTGTCTCAAATAGGTATAGCTAGGGGCATATCGGAGGGATGAAAAGAAAATGAAATTGCAAAATTTTGTAGAAATGTAATACTGTAGCCACGAATGGTTCTGATGTAATATATTTATAATATCAATACAATCTATAATACTGATCAAAATAAAAATATATATGATAATATATGTTACTTTATAATATAAATGTTTCAATTTTGTTTATTATATATTTTACTAATTTACAATATTTTTAAAATAGTATATATGAATTTTACAAACTTTCTTTACCAATTTATATTATTAGTATGTAATATACATGCTTTTATGGGTGCCAGCAAGAAGTTGGGTCCACTTTTTGGGCAAAAAGTGGAAGTGTTTTCCCTGATTTTCAAGTTGTCTGTCAATTGATGTCAAAATTTGAGGCACTTAGAGATTGAATATCAAAAA
>MU226094.1:314120-324522 GCA_018584345.1 Thuja plicata
TTGGATCGGGTGTCCGAGCCTAAGACGGGTGCCCGTTTTTTTCAAAACGGGTGCCCGTTTCTAGCGGTAGCTTTCAAGCCCACAAGACTTCCGCGGAATTGGCACTCAACTTCTTGCACTTACCCTTATATTATTTATTATATAAATTTAAAATCCTTTTTTAAAATAAAACATATAAACTTAGAAACTTTCTTAAGTAATTTGATATTTTTGTATATAATGCTAATTTATAATTATTGTTTAATTTTCTATTATTTTAATCACAAATAAAAGTTTCTATATAATTTATTGTATATTTTATTGATTTAAAATATTTTCCACTAATTTATATTTATTTTCTAATTTTATAATATTTGTATCTAAAATTACCATCAGCAAGATTTTTATTTCTGATAACACACAATTGTATCTTAAATTAGTTAGTAGCAATTATATATAACAATACATGTTTTAAAATAGTAATTAGATTCTTCGCATTAATAAAATATTTATTATATGTAATATATGTTTTACTAATTATATTGAAAAAATATTTAAATTTAAAAGAATTATTATATTATTCGTAAATCTGAAAAAAATTGACAATCAATATTTATTTTAAAACGTAAAATGAAAGACATTAAAATAACCTTGAACCGTCATAAAAATTCATATGACAGGTAGGGGTGATAGTGAATTTTCAGGCCTGCATGTATGGGTTTTTACAGTTTGATGACTAAATCAGACTAAAAATAAAGCACAAATAAAGCAAACCAATGGATAGATTAGTTGTAAAAAGGTTTGCCAACTGCTGTGAAGAGGTTTGGCAGTTTTGGAAAACTTGTTTTGTGGTTTTTTTGGGTAGTTTTATAATGTGAGACAAGTTTTCAGCATAAAAGTACAAGGGAAAGCCTAGAATTAAAATCATATCGGCTAATTACTTCTTAAAATGCCTCTTTCAACATTTATGTGGGCATTAGCTTCACAAATTGTAAAAAAGTCACTAAAACATTTGGCTTTAAACTTAACGTGTTCCAAGAGTTAATACACAAAATTTGTACAATTAAATGAGAAATACTCCAATCAATATAACAATGAATTAGACAAACAAAAAAAGAAAGAAAACTATTATAATTGAGAACAAAAATAATTTAATCAATTAATTAACAAAATCCAACCAAACACAAAATATGACTGGGTAAAAAAATGAAGCTGATGGGAGGAAAAAATGGAAACACAAATGATTAATAGTTGAATCCTCTCAAAACAAAATGGGTTTTTGTACATATACAACAATCACAAAGCATTCGACAAGACCACATTTCTTTGAGGCATTCTTCGTAAATAGTTCAAAAGTATTGTCTATGCTTCCACATTTGAAATACTTGTCTACTAGGGTGGTTTCAACTATAACATGTGACAAAATCCTTTGCTTTATCCTGTGGAAAATTTCCATGCACCATTCAAAGCCCTCATTTTGGCACAGGAAAGGAGGATGCTGATAAAGAGTATCTAGAATTTGGCCTGACATGTGCACATTACATTTGACTAAAAGTTTCATAATTTCTTTCACCAAACACATTTTGTGCATATCCTCCAATTGCGTCACATTCCTTTGAGACATCTTTTCAAACTATTCAGATGCCTTCTATATACTTCTAGATTTTGTAGAGATCTCTACAAAATAATTTCTAAATAAACTATCATAAATCTTCCATTGTGCTCTAACTGTTGAGATTAAATGTACAAAATAAAGAAATGAAAAATCAGATAAACATAACATAGACATAATAGACACAGGCTGAAGAATATTTTATAGTGGTTCATCCAAGGTGGACTACATCCACTCTACAAGAAGGGCATATATCCTTTTATTAAATTTAATTCATTACAACATACAAAAATCTCTCTTGGACTTCATGTATTGAAGAGTCTATGTTTGGCATCACAATAGGTGGAAGATGATCAGATGAAAGCATCTAAAGGTTATATCCAGAGCAATGATTTAGCTTCACCAGTTCTACAGAGACGTTACAAAACAAAACTATTGCAATCTCCCACATGAAGTCTAATCATTTCTACGATAAGATATGCACACAGATATCCCCCACTTGGGTTTTATGGCTATGTCGTTACAATGTCGAGAGAAGTCCTACAAAATTCAAACTTCTCTTGAGATACAACCTTTGTTAGAACATCTATTGGATTAAATTTTGTGTCAATTTTCTCTAACTGTAATTTTCCTTCCTCAAGAGAATGACCAATGAAGTGATAGCTAATCTCAATATGCTTCGTGTAGCTATGGAAAGTGGAGTTCTTAACCAAATGAATCACGTTGTTACTATCAAAAAATAAATTAAAATTTGATTGTATATTTTCTAATTCTCCAAACAGTCATTGTAGCCATATCAACTCCTTTGCGCCCTTAGTGAGAGCAACATATTCAGCCTCAGTAGAGGAGAGAGCCACTATAAGTTTCTTATCAGAGGCCCAACTAATCACTTCCCTGACAAAAGTGAATGCATAACCTATAGTAGAACCTCTTGTATCTAAATCATTGGTCATATTAGAATCAAAATAACCATAGAGAAATGTATTTTCAACTATGAAATATAAAACATAGTCCAAAGTTCCTTTCAAATACCGAAGAATCTATTGAACTGCCTACCAATGTGTTTTTCCTAGGCTACTCATAAAGCTGCTCACAACTCCCATTGCATGAGAAATATCCAGACGAGTGCAAACCATTGCATACATAAGAATTCCAACTGTAGATGAGTATGGAATATTATCCATTTCTTCCTCTTCTTCCAGAGTAGAAGGACTCATTACAAAAGATAACTAAAAGTGATCATCTATTGGCGTAGCAACAAATTTTGCATTTGACATATTAAATCTTGCCAGAACTTTTAAAGTATAGTTTTCATGAGACAATATAACTACACATTTATGTCTTTCAAATTATATCCATCCCAAGAATCCTATTTTCTACCCCTAAATCTTTCATGGAAAAAAAAAGAGCCAAAACTTGATTTGGTGGAGGAGGGACTAAACCCCAAGTATCATTTGTTTGCAAAGACTCTAGTTCGTCCTTCATCGCATCCATACAATGCCCAAAATTTCCATCATGACATGCTTGTTTGAATGTTTAGGGCTCTTCCTTATTAGAACATAAAGAAAATAAAAGCTCATAATAATCAAAATTTTTTGGATGTTTTATTTCTCTGGTAGACCTCCACAACTGAATATTTTGATTATTTTCCTGATTATGAACTTCACCAAAGCCCTGTGTATTTCCAAGAGTAAATTCATGACCAAGTCCCTATATATTATGCACACTTTTCTCTTTGCCAAACGCTGGTTCATGGCATATGCTCTCATCTTGGGGCTGTAAAACATGGGCCGTAATGAGCTCTTGGGAAGTGGGGAGCAATGGTTGAGAGGGAGGCATAAGAGAGGCAGAAGTTTCCACCCATGATAGATTATTGTTCACGCGTGGTGGAGTACAGTTCATGCACAACAAAGGAAGGAGTGGGGGAAGTGATTGGAACAAAGTCACCTCTTCTGCCACTCCACCATCTCTTAAACGCCCAAGCTACGTTGGTACTGATGTAGCTGCAAGGCCATATGGTGACTACGAATGATTAAGAGTAGCTTGAGGAGTAACAAGCTCTAATGGCAAAGATTTCTTGGGATGACCCATATGCTTAAAGTTGGCTCAATTTTTTTCCATAAAGGCAATGCTCACATAACTCCAAATCAATCGATTTAAGATCCAAACGCTGATTAGGTTGAAGCATGACTTCAAGACCCTTCTTACTCATGTGATTGAGCCTCTTGTGCCAAATCTTAGTTTTACTATCCATAATGGTCATGGCATCTCCCACTTAACCATTGCATTCAAAACCATATAAACTCCCTAGTTTCTTTCCTTTTACCAAAATCAGCAAACTTTTGGTTACTTTCCATGAATCTAAGGAAAAATAAACATTGCATCCTTGTGCATAAAGTTGACTTACAGAAATCAGATTTATATTAAGAGATGGAACATGACGTATATCTTTTGAAAGATATTTGCTACCATTTTTGAGCGATAATAAAATATCACCCTTTCCTACATTGTCACATTCTTTGTTATTTCAAAGAAAAACTTTCCCAAACATACCTTCTTGATAATTCGTGAAAGCACTCCAACCTGGAGTAGCATGCAAAGAGGCTCCGGAATCTAGAACCCTTGAACTTGCATTTGTGTCACTAGCTGCAAGAACCAATACACCATCATACTTAATAGCTGCAATATGTCATCCATCATTGATCACTTTATCTGGGGCCTTCGTGTATTTTCAACATTTCTTTTTTGTATGTCCCAGTTTACCACAAAACTAACAAGTACCATTTCTACCTCTTGATTGTGACTAATGTGTATATTGAGACCTTCCATGGTTTTTATGTCTACCTCTTTCTTGACTCCTTCCTCAATTACTTGTTCTAACCACTGTTAATGCATCACCAGAGGAAGACGCTTGATTCTTCCTACACATGTCTTAGCTGAGAAGTGTATCAGCAACCTCATCAAATTTTAGTTTAATTTTGGCAGCCACCAAAGTGCTAACTACCATAACTACTCCTTCCCAGCTATTCAACAATGAATATAGAAACATAATAGATTTTACTATCTACTGTTATGCCTACTGAAATCAATTAAGAAAGTAAGGTATTAAACTCATTTAGATCATTCGACATAACTCCTGCTTATTTCATTTTCAGATTGTATAACTTTTTCATAATGAATACCTTGTTCAATGTTGAAGATATCTCCTATAATGAAGATAATTTATCCCACAACTCTCTCATTGGCTTCTTTGTTGAGACATTGAAGAGCACATTACTTGAGAGTGATAGAAAAATCATTGACCATGCTTTCTGATCAATCTTCTCCCATTCTTATAGCATTAGTGATCCTTGACGCTTGGTCTTTCCTTGCAATGCGGCTGAGTGATCCTACTTAATCAATAATGATTCTATCTACACTTTCCATAATCCAAAATTTTGGCCAAAAAACTTCTCAATTTTCCATTTGTCTGCTTCATCCATGAATTTGAGAAATCTTCATTGATTTCCAAAAAATCAAATCGATCTTTCCCATCTCTGATACCAATTATTGAGATTAAATGCATAAAATAAAAAATGAAAATCAGATAAATATAACACATACATAATAGACATAAGAAGAAGAATATTTTATAGTGGTTCATCCAAGCTAGAATACATCCACTCTACAAGAAGGGCATATATCCTTTTATTAAATTTTAGTCATTACAACATACACCAATCTCTCTTAGACTTTATGCATTGAAGAGTCTATGTTTGGCATCGCAGCACGTGGAAGATGAGCAGATGGAAGCATCTAATGGTTACTGCCAGAGCAATGATTTGGCTTCACGAGTTCTACAGAGATGCTACATAATAGAACCATTACACTAATGGATGTCCATGCCATGTTCAAATGGCCCAAGCCAAGAGTATTATGTGTGCAAATAAACTAGTCAATTGAGAATCCTTTTTATTGAAACTTCCATACGGGCGACACACAAATTTCTAAAATTGAACTTGTGTGGGATAACATAAATGAAAATGGTGAATGGGGGAAAAAAAGGAGTTAAGATGGCCCACAAAGAGAACACTCACGACTTGGCCCAAATCAGCCACCTAAGTGTGGTCAACACTTTAAGTGTGTTGGTTAAGCCCAACAAAGTAATGTGGTATCTCACAAGTAAAAATGATCCAATAAATCACAACAATAGTTTTAGGGAAGGGAAATGACTATCATATGATGGCTCTTATTGCAGGGAATTGAGATAGAATCATTGGATAGTTACACAATTCATGGGTAGTGCAGAGATAAAGAAGAGGTATTACAATTTTCTCTTAATTATCATTCTGATAAGAATCCCAATCCATATGTATGAGGAAGAATCCCAATCTATATCTATCAGAACTTCTACTCAAGCAATTAGAAGAAAACTTGAAGAAAATAAGAAATGAAAAAACAAATTCACGTAAGTATGGCTCGCTTATCATGTGCATATTCTTCTACTTCCAAGAATCTTTTCCATCAATAGGAAATATGAAATGGGATACAACTAGACCAGTCACCATACATATAAGTGAGTTTATAAAATCAATGGGAGACAATTTTGATCCAGTCATGGATGAGTACTTTATTCGATTCAAGGAGACAATGCAAAAAAGAGTAAGGATCCCCGAGCAATCAATTGAGAAATTCAAAACTGACATATATTTCATGGTAGACACAGACTTCACATACATCAAGCCTGTTGTACCAAGAACATCATGGCTACAACCACTTGACTATGAAGTGAACATAGATCAAGCATCCAATGCAATTGATGCATTAATAAATGAGCCAATTGACAAATCACAGCCCAAGTTTGACACTTATGAAGAATCCAAAGAAAGAAGAAAATTTGGCTTGGTTGTGAAGAATATTAACAGGAAGAAGGATAATATGGTCAAGAAATTAAAGAAGAGACTTTCAGTTACAGAAGAGGAAACTGAACAGAAAGAAGAAATTGAGGGACATTCAGCTTTCGGTGAAGCTGAGAAGGAGAGCGACTCAGAATCAACAGAGTCAGTTACACCATTACCTCCACTAGCTAAGAAGCCAATAACTATAGTTTCTACAAGGACAAGAAGTCAAATAGATAAGGACACAAGTCCTTCACCATTATTGAAAGGTCAAGTAAGGACCTATAAGAGGAAAAACAAAACACATAAAAGAGGGCCATCAAAAAGAAGAAAGCTGATTAGAACTAAGGAGGACATAGATGACACCTAACAAGATGAGGGTGTAGAAGCTGAGAAGAGTAAAATTCTAGAGAACATTGATGAAATATGTGAATCTATTGCACAAAGAGGAGGCCTAACTGACACAAATATTAGGAAATGGCTAACACTAGAGCCCGAGCACCAGAATAAGGTTGAAGAGGTAGTGATAAAGGCAATGATAAACTATAAATATGTTCCAATACAATTTGATGAAAAGATGTCGAAGGAGCTGAACAAGAGACTATTTGCAAGATGGTCATATCCATTGAAGACCAAGAAAGAGATAAGGGAAAGGGTAATTTTTTCTCTCATGCCTCTCAAATTCAAAATAGAGGAGATACAAGAAATGTTAGAAAAACATGTACAAAAGTTCTCACCAAAGATAAGAGCATATAAAGTTCTAGAGGGTAGGCTAATAGAACTTGAAAGGGAAAGAAAAAAAAAATGGAGTAAGATAATAAACATACCCTTTAAGGAGGAAAGCTATGACAAAGATTTACCTCAGACCAATGAAAATCAAAGAAATGACACTCAGGCTACTCCAGAGCATATACTAATCAATGATGCAAAAGATGTCACAAATACTGAACTATACATGGAAGAAAACAAGAACATGGATGTTGTAGATGAAACATGGCTAGATAAAACTGTGGATAAAATAGTTATTGACATAACCAATGACCCTACCGATGAGGTTAAGGCAGATAAGGATGTTACTATTGTAGTACATCAATCTAAGGAACAAGAGACATCTGTTGACACTGCAAAAGTAGACACACCTAGAAAGATTCCATTATTGATGCATGCTATCAATATAATCTCAGAAAATGAGAAATCACCTGACAAAGATTCAAGCATTCTCAAGGATGCAGGGGATGAAGGAAAGAAAGACAACACCGATGACCAGAATGTCATCAGACACACTCAAAATGTAACCGATACTGACAAGGTTGAAAAATATTCAAATAAAACTGATGGAGACAATAATGAGAAGGATGCACAAACAAAGGAAGATGAAGTACGTAAGGATGTCGATGAAGGAGCTAAAACAAAAGATGGCACTCCTGAGGAAACTGAAAATATTGTTGTAGATAATGTCAAGGTTGATGTGGAGACATCCACTCAATACCAACAAGCCGATACCAAGGCAAAGCAACAAAAAGGGACAACACCACCAATCACTTTATCCAAGACATCAGACCCATCCAAGAAGTTGGCTATTTTTCTACATTCAAGTGCATCTTAGAAGAAGAAGAAGAAGAAGAAGAAGAAGAAGAAGAAGAAGAAGAACACAAAGTTGAAAGTCACTCTAGATGAGATAATTGAGATACCTAAGTGTGACCCAGGTACATTAGACTGTGAATCACTAAAAGAATATGGTGATATTTGCCAAAGGAAGGAATTATAGGAGAAGCTAAGAAAAGAGCACAGAGACTCCATGGTACTAGAGATAGCTAGGGACATCTTGAATCAGATTGTACCCGATGTTGATATTGATCACAATACACCTATCCTTGATCAACTAGCCACTCTCACTGAGGCCATCACAATGTAGAATATTGATGCAAAAAAGGAAATTGAGGAGAGAGCAGAGAAGAAATATCAGTATAAACTTATTGAAAATATCAGCCAAGAAGTGGTAGAGAACAAGGTAGAGCTTTCATAGTTAGCTAGTGAATTAAATCCAATAATTGCTGAAGCTATTTCCTTGATGCAACTGTTGCCCAATTTTCCCTATCCTATGCATTCTGGCCTTTCTATGTTTTCCCGCCAAAATGGCCAGGGTCCTCCTTTTTTCAAAAATTCAAAAGATATGTCTAATCGCCCAATCATTTTTTAAAATATGTTCAAAGTTTAAGTTGCACGACTGAGCGACGAGCTGCCAATCGCGCTCATCGCTCAGTCGCTACCTTTTTCTGCATAGGTCTCTTCCCCTCCCGACCGAGCGATGAGCTCAGCAGTGGGTGTTGTCGCGCAGTCGCGCTGATGTTTTTCGAAAGGATAAAGGAAAAGGCAGTGCGCGAGTTGGCGACGAGTTGTTCCGGGAGGTCATCGCGCAGTCGCGATGTCTTTAAAGATTAATGTTGCAAGCCCGCGATCGAGCGACCGAGCTAAGGGGTAATGTTGTCGTGCACTCGCAGGTGTTTTAAGAAGATATGATGCTGGCTCGTGAGTGAGCGATGAGCTCGAATGGTAATGTATCACTCAGTCGCTGCAGTTGTCGGATGAAACAGAAAGGGGTTGCGACTGCGCGACCGAGGAGGAAAGTGCTCATCGCTCAGTCGCCAAGGAAAACACATGGAAGAAAAAATAGGCTGCGAGTGCGCGACGAGCAAGAATGTGTGCTCGGTCGTTCACTCGCTGAGCAATGAAGATAAAGGCAAAGATGCCTGCGAGTGCGCGATGAGCTGGATGAGGGTATTTGTCGCTCAGTCACTGATAGAAAGTTGAGAAGAGTGCAGCTCGCGACTGAGTGACAAGTGAAGAAATGGACCCATCGTGCACTCGCTGTCCTAACCGGATAAAGTAAAAGGAGCCTGCGACTGTGCGACCGAAGGAAATGAAAGAGATGTCGCTCAGTCACCGAGCAGAAAAGATAAAAGGAGGATGGATCACGACTGCGTGACTAGAAAAGCAAGTGCTCGTCGCTCAGTTGCCATACTTTGCAGATAGAAGAAAATACCCCCACGACTGAGCGATCAATGAAAACATGAGCTCGTCGCCTACTCGCCAAGTAAAGGGGTGAATGGAGGGAAGGCCCGCGACTGCGCAATCCATAATGAATGGCTGCTCATCGCCCAGTCGCCGACGTTCCAAATTAAAATAAAAGGACCTCGCGAGTGCGCGACCACAAAAAAGATAATGAAGAAATGAGCTTGTCGCTTAGTCGCTCAGAATCCAAAAGAAAGAGAGCATGGCTCGCGACTGTGCGAGGATGTTGCAGATGAGGTCGTCGAGGGTCGAGGACTTCCAGAATGTTACAGAGAGACTTCCAAGATGAGCCAGAGGCGTGGAAAAAGATGCAGAGCCCACGTAGAAGTTATTTCTCAGATGCAGTTGGCGAGAAGTTGGTCGGGGTCGAGGACTCATTGATGAGTGATCAGGCGGCAGCCATCAAGGGTCATTTCTTGTCCTGGATAGATACATTAGTTGGTGAGCATTCATGGCAGGGTCTACTTGCAGAATTGAGCTTATGAGTCCAGGTTGCTTGTTTGACAGGCATGGTCAAGTACAAGGGTGGCACGATAAGTCTGATCTGATCGATTCACCAGCATGGCACATTTATAAATAGATTAGATTTTGTACCAGGGAGATTATTATATTGTAAATCTGTAACCCTAGCTAGGTTTTGGACTCCTGCCTACGTGCATGAGAGTATAAGATGTTTTTGAGAGCCTTAGTGCTCAGATTTGGCAATTGTAAAGAGATTTTTCTCTCTTGAAGACTAGTTCGTGGCAATCTTTCTGCCCTTGTGGTTTCCTGCACTTGTATTTCCCATTGATGATTAAGATATCCTTGAGGACTTGTGATATCTGTTCTATCCCTGTCTTCACTATCCTGATCATCTCTTATT
>MU226094.1:327852-347361 GCA_018584345.1 Thuja plicata
TCATGATCCCTTTCAAAATATGGCTATTAATGGGTTTCAAGGCCCCATAAAAACCTCTTTTTTCTTAATAAAAAACTTAATATTAAATTTTATATTAATGATTTAACTCTCTTAATATTAAATTGAATTAATTAGATCTCTGGAATACAATTTTATTTTTAGGGAAAGCTTATATAGAGTAGTTTTAATTAAAATTCAGAGTATAAATTCATCTTTTTTTAGAAGATAGTATTCACTATGAAGAATATCACTCTTTTCTTTTATTAAATTTAGATTGTAATTTGATTGGAGATAAGAATAAAACACTTCGACAAAACATGAACAGCGAGTAGCAAGATGGCTTTGATACCATGTTAGAATAGGAAAAACTCTATTCTCCCAAGAACACCTGCATGCATAACCCTGTCACATGGAAGAAGTAAAGAACAGAAGACAGGAAGAATCTATGGAGGCCAAAATATAGGAGACATCATATGCACAAGAAAACAATATATTAACAATATGTTTCAAGATGTTACAATGAGATGTGAAAAATTCCTTATCAAAAACAAAGAGGTGAATCCTTATAAAAGGATACCAAAACCCTAAAGGTGAAAACCCTAAAGAATAATAAGATGCCTAAGTTTAACTTAAGTGTAGATTATAAAAGACTAATAATTAAATTAATTAATTATTAGCTATAATATGACAACTCTAACAAGTATTCACTATAAAGAATATCACTCTTTTCTTTTATTAAATTTAGACTGTAATTTGATTGGAGATAAGAATAAATTATTTTTTATTAGAGGAAAACTGGTTTTATAAGGACCAAAAAACCAAGAGTTTACAACAAAAAAAAGACATCTTGTCAACAGATAAACAAGACCATAACCAAACAAGATACAGAAGCCAAAAAGAAGCCCAAAATATGGGGAAAAAACCCCAAACAAACATACAAACTCCTAGCTAAAAAACACATATTTTCTAACTATATCAACATTGATATCTCTAACCTTTCTGATAATGCCATCTAAGGGAGTGATTCCCTTACTCTTACTCCTTAGACATGTAGCAGGGTCTAGCATGATAAAAAAATATTTAGGATTATTATTCCCCTCCACATCAATTTCCACAACTTTATTCTTCTTCCTCTCCTGGGATTTGTCGGTATCATATAAAGTAATTTTCAAACTGGTAGTAGGGAGTTACCTTTAGATAGATGATACACAATTTAACAAAAAAATTTAAGCTTACACAAACCCTCACTAGTGTCCAGTAGGGTAGCTTTACTCACATTCATAACCCTGGTTAGTTTACTCTCTACTCCAATTTTTTCATGCAAATTTTTAATTTTCTCTTCATCGTCCTATTCCAAATTGTAGATTCCATCGACCTGAATATGAGTACTAGAAAGAATATCATCCAGTTTCTGGGTTGAATGGGAACCACTATTAAAAACCTTAATCTCAATAATGAACCAATTAAATAGGGAATCTTAACTGTGTAATAAATTCTTCCATAGAAAATCCATAGAAGGGTCATCTCTGATAGAAGAGCCAATTTCAACATGGGTATCTTTCCCAATGTCTAGAGGGATTTCTACATTAATTTCCTTCTCAATTCCAACCCTACCATAGCATCTAGAGCTTTCTTAAGTGAAGGAGGAGAAGGTTTCCTTCTGGGAGGATATTTAATAATTTAGAAAGGTACCCATAGGAATTAGACTAAAGTCTTGAGTTATCCCTACTGGGATTCACCTTCCCTTTTCCCTTGTACAAATACTTTCCTCCAATGAATCTAACAAAAACTCTTGAGAAGACACATAATCAGAGTCTTCCTCATCCGAAGAAATAATATTTATTTATAAAAGATGAAGAAGGGAGGGAAGTAGAAGGAAGATAATTATTTATTTTCTTCTTATACATGTAATAAAACTCATCCCCTTCAAAATTGATACTATCTCAGTCAGTTGCTGACTCATCATATTGAACCCTAACCTTCTTTTTAAATTCTAGCCTAGACTTTTTACTCAACATTTTTTCAACATGAAGGGCCTTATATTTTTACATGATCTATAAAATCAACCCTTCATGCAAAATGCATGCAGAGGTATTTTCCTTTTGAGGCTCCATACTACGATTTAAAGAGGAAGAAAGATAAAATGACAGTGAAATGCAATCACCACGGAAAAAAAAGTTTGAGAAAAACAAAATGGTAACTGAAAAAATTGCCAAACTTTCCATCTAAAGTCACATACCACATGATCACCTAATCCACATGTACCGAAGGCTTGGGAAGATAAAGATGCTACGAACCCACCTCAGTTGTCTTTCTTGCTTTCTTTCTTTCACCGGGGAGAAAGGAAAAATCCACCACCTCTGAAGCTGATTTTTTATCCCTTTAAAAGTTAGTACCATTTATTTGCATGTTGGACACAACCAAAACTAGGTCTTCATTGATCACCAATTCCATTTTTTAAACATACAACACTCCATCCTTCAAACCCTCCTCAAAAACCTTGATAATTAGGGCATCTTCCCCATAGAGAGTCTTCATGTAAGGGATTAATCCCCAGTAGATATGGCTTTCCACGCTATCTCAATATTTTTTTGTTTTCTCATATATGATAGGTTTTATTTTTTCCTCACTCCTTTCATAATGTGAATAAGGTATGTCTACATAAATATGCCATGTTGGGATGCTAACAAGTATAATAAAATCAAACATAACATCAAAAAAGAGACCTTCCTGGCACCATTATTTCACACACATTAAGGCATTGAATGAAATTAAATCCTTAAGATGGAACCCAGTAATATCATTCCTTAGTGTCCAACTCATCTCAGTTGGGATGCAATCGACATGATCCAAAATCAAATAATGATGGGTCATAACACCTTTATTAGCAAGGAAGTATGCCACCTAATTACCCTCACGGCACACGTGAGAAATCATTAAATCTTGGAACTTGTTCAAAATTTCCATATAATATTTTATAATATTTATAATAGTCCAGCTGAGAGTGGAGATACCGATTAAGAAACTAATGATATTTAATGAGTCACTCTCAATCCATTCTTTAGCTAGACCTTTGGCTTTGGCCATTTTCAATCCTAGATAGATTTCTCTAGCTTTGGTGACATGATTTGTTTGGGTCCCTAATGGAAGTTCCATTGTTGAAAAAATTCTATCTGCATGGTCTCGAATCACTCTCCCACATCTAGCAGGTCTAGGGTTACCCTTCACTGCCCCATCTACATTAACTTTAAACTAGCCCTACTAGGGAGGTTTCCATCTGATATCTAGTCAGGTTTTTTTTTATTTGAAGAGATCCTGAGAAATATCTCTATTCAAATTACAAGATTGAGCTATCCTAAATCCTCAGGGGAAGGGGCTAATAGCATACTCGGAGGATGAAGCTCACTACAAGCCACCTCAAAATTTTATTTTATGACTAACCAAATTTTATGAGGCACCCCATCATCCATAATAAAACTGTCTGTAAAGATCCAGTGATTCCTTTCCTTCCAAACAACCCAGGAAAAATGAGGTAACATAAGGTCCCAAAGAAGACTAAGAGAATGATTTGAAGAAGGTGACATCCATTGGATCCAATAGTCCACAAAGGATTTGGGAAAAACCCAATCCAAATACCAGAGATTAAGAAATAAAGCCCAAACTTCCGTTGCAAAAATATATTTGAAAAGAAATTGATAAGAATCTCAAGAATCCTCAAGGCATAGGAAGCATTTGTTCAACAAGCACATCCCACCATTACAAATATTATCTAGGGTCAAAATTTTGTTCTGGCCTTGCAACCCAATATAGATAATGCCTTTAGGAAGAATATTCCTCCTCCAAGCCATCACACAAAAGGGCCTTGGACATAGAGATCTAGAAAGCACCTAGAAATATGTTGAAATAGAGAAACACCCAAAAGGAGAAGGGGCCCATACTAAAGCATCCTATGTTTCAAAACAAGGAATATGAATCAAATTTAGGAGGTCATGAAGCAGCGCTAGATTAGGATTAATCACCCTTAAGTTGACCCAAGACTTATCAACAATATATTTCACCACAAAACAGCCAAAGAGTCTTGGTTATGTGCAGGATCATGGTATACCAAATAGGTCCTTAAGTGACAATGAAAATTCAAAAAATCAGGGTTAGAAAAATTCACATAGAAATTTGAACAAGTTATCAATATTATATCAAAAATATGTAAGAAGATAATATATAGAAAATTTAATTTAGTTTCTAAGATATGAGCCCTTTTTGGAAAAAAAATTATTCTATATTGTAAAAATTTCAAATTTCATTGCAGTGGTATGAAAATTTTAGGAAAAAGATAAGAAGTAGGTGTATGTCTGACCACCCTAAACACAATCAAATGATAATATTTTTTTACAAGATTCTATATTTATGTATTAGACTCATTTCCAGATGTGACGCATATTTTTGTGTAATTTTTTTCCAATTAAATAATTAATTATGATTTTTCTTCTAAAACTTTTCCAAAATATAAAAACTCTTGTGTCTGACCACATTAACTTAGTCTAAAATTCAACAAAATGGTTTTTTTAATTTTTTTTTATTGTGATAGGTGAATAATAAAATGTGACATATGTTGGATATTTAAAAAAATGTTATACCATTTGAAAGTTATAGTTGTTTTTAAATCAACCTACCAATCAGGACTTCTTTTCACATCACCACTTTTTGGCATACCATGATCCTGCACATACCATCTTAAAGAAGCCTCCTAGAAGACAAAAAATTAAGGATAAGAAGATAATGGGAACTCTCCCAGCCACCAATCCTACCAAAATAGAATTCTTCTACCATTACCAAGGGACCATTTCAAACCTCAAAAAAGAAGGCCAATAGAGTGAGAGAAATGCCTCCATAATACAGAGAAACTTTCCAAAGGTATAGCATCGAACAACATATCAATAAAATTAGGATACCTATTTTAGTATTAGTCAGAGATGATCTTAGCCTAGATATTATTGGTGGTGAAGTGCCACCACAACTTCTTGGCAAGAAGAGCACTGTTAAAGAGATTGATCCTCTAGATATAAATCCCACCAAGATATCTCTTGTTAGTAATAACTAAGAGGGGGGGGTGAATCAATGGCCTCACAAATTTATCCTTCAAACTTTAACCACCAATCAATAAACCTCAGATTATTAAGTCCCTACAAGATGCATGCCATGAAATACTAATAATGATTAACTGTCTGTCGGTTTTCTCTGTCAATCCTTGTTCTTTCTTGATTACCGATAAGAAATATAACTATTTACTAAAACTCACTAAATAAGTAGAGTATACCGATCAACACAGAGTTAGCTATGTAAGATGCAAGATAGTAAAGAAATGAATCATACACACATAAAACATGAATTTTAACATGGAAACCCTATTAAGGGAAAAACCACTGGGACCGGCACCAAAAATTTTCACTCTTTTGAAGTGAGCCCTATTAAGAGCCAACCCTTTTAAAGGTTACAAACACACTGTTAGGTGTGAACTTGTTAGAGGATTTTATACATAGAGGTTGTCACTCAGTATCGGGCATCTAATGTTGCCATCCTTAAATCAGCCTCTCTCTTAGACGATCAATAGGCATTGGGCGTATCCAATGCTACTTTCATGAATCAACCTTTTTGGCACTCCTTGCGATGTACCTTAATATATAGAAGACTGTTAAGTCCTTCTTGGTTAAGAGACTTGATGCTTCAATGGTTAAACTGAAACACTATGACCTATTTATATTGCAACTTTGAATTGTAGATTTTTAGATCTATTTAAGTACATTACCTCTCTGACCAATGTATCAATTCAATCCTTTGTGCTCCATAATTTATGCTCTATGATGTTATGCTCACTGTTCTTCGATGTCTATAGAATTCCTTAGCTCTTCCTTCAACTTGTTTGATCAGTACTGCATGAAGTTGTTCTTCATCAGTTTATCTTCAGCATCCTCATTTTATTCACTCCCCTTAATCATATTCATAAATGAATTAAGCTTGTTTCTTATATAGACATAATATTCATTATTTCTTGATTCTTCATTCTTGGCATGAAAAACAATCTAGCCAATTAGATTTAAAGCATAACTCTTGATTTGTCTTGTACATATCTTCTTGCCAACTGTACAAATCAGCTTTAAATCAGTCACTTGATTCTTTGGTCAAATAAAACAAAGTAGACAACCAGTTAAGTCTATATCTAGCTCTACCAGCTAGATATTTTGTCATTTTCTAAACTCTCTCTGTTTTCGATCACCAGTGCAGTTAGTCATCGGTGAAAACTGACTGTTCCATCAATGAGACTCCAGTTAGCTTCGTGATCTCCGTCCATCGGGTAACACTGTATTTTCTTCCGTCTGGTTACTCTGTTCTTTGCTCATTGGGCAACACTGTAACTCTGCTCGTCAGTAGTGCTGTGCATTTCCTTGTCAAGTATCACTGTGACTTTGTTCTTTTTCTCTATCCGTTGGGTGCACTTCGTCGGTGTTGTTTGTCACTTACTGAATAATTAAATTTTATGCATTACTAATAGCATAGCCTTGGTTCTTTTGGTTTTTTGAATTCTTTTGCATTGTTTACATGACCATACTGATTATATTAGGTTGACATTAATGACAATACAATACATTAACTGATTTAATGCCTTGCATTATCTTCAACTTAACATTGTCAAACATTCAATCAGTTGCATGTCATCAATCTCTCACTTTGGCATTGATGGAAACATACTATATTATCACACTATACTATTTCTAATACAATATGAAATACAATAGTTGAGATTCATCGAACTACCAATCTTTTGTTCTATTCACCAATAAATGTCTGACCATCGGTAAGCTCTATTTTAGCTAATATTTTATTCTTGCATCTCTTTGTCTTCTGATGTGTTGAGTTTTCTTTTTGTGTCAATTGCTCTCCCTTGAATGTTCTTCTCTTTTGATGTATTTTTCTTTTATCAGCAACACTCCCTTTGCATGATCTTTCCATACAATTTCTCTCCCTTAGGATATAATCTCTTCCTGTTGAAGTAATGTGATAGTGGATAATCTCTTTCCCTTTCCAAAAAGATCTGATAATATGGATAATTTCTCTCCCTTTGATAACAATGCCAAACAAATATATCACACATATCTAACATTAATGTCAAGCAAACTTTTCTCTCTAACCATAATATATTCCTTTAATTTCCCTTATCCATCAACAATGCAACAATATGCCCTGTGCTTGGTTAAAATATATATATATATATATATATATATATATATATATATATATACACACACACACACACACACACACACACACACACACACTTGTCTATATATAGATGTAGCTTTTAAGTTCATCTTTTTGCTTGCATCAATCATGAATGATATTCTGATAATATGTAGGTTTATGCAGCCTTCTAGTCAATTTACTGACCAGTAGACAAGGGTTTAACCCCTAGTCTCTTTCTCAAGTACTCAAATGCTTTCTTGAGTAGTGGCTTGGTGAAGATATTGGCCAATTTTTCCTTTGATTTTACATACTCAAGTATCACCTCTTTTTCCTGAACTTGTTCTCTCAAATAATGATACTTGATGGCAATATGCTTTGTTTTAGCATGCATAACTGGATTTTTGGAAATTTTAATTGCACTTGTATTATCACAATAGATAATTACTGGTTCTAGCATCTTCATATACATACCTTCTAGTAACAGTTTGATCCATGCAATATTTGAGAAATTTGTAGTAGCAATAACATACTCTACTTCTATAGTAGATTATGAGATGCATCCTTGTGACAACTCTGTCACCCATGAAGAATGCTCCTCCAGTTGTGCTCTTCCAGTCATCAATATTTCTAGCCCAATCAGCGTCGGTAAAGACCTGAAGTTCAAATTTTCCTTTTCTTCTCTACCATAAGCCATATTCCTCAGTATTCTTCAAATATCTTAGGATTATTTTCATAGCAGTCCTATGCGATTCCCTGGGATTAGCGAAAAATCTGGCAACAATTCCTATTGCATGTGCAATATCTCATCTAGTGTGTACAATATACATGAGTTTTCCAATCATTGATCTGCACAAATTCTGATTTACCTCTGTTGTCTTGTCCTCCTTTGTCAACTTGCATCCAGTAGCCATTGGTGTTCCAACTGGTTTGGATTCTTCCATCTTGAATATTTTTACGACCTCTTTAATGTATTTTGACTGAGTAATGAAAATACCTTCACATTATTGCATGATCTGTAGACAAAGAAAGAACTTGATCTCTCCAAACATAGAAATCTCAAACTCTTTTCTCATCTCATTAAAAAATGATTTTCATACCATATCATTGCCTCCAAATATGATGTCATCAACAAATATCTCAGCAATCAAAGTGTTAGCATCAGTATCTTCCTTCAAATAAAGATTACTATTTTCACTAGTCCTTACAAATCCAATACTTATAAGATAGGGACGAAGCCTTTCATACCAGGCTCGGGGTAATTTTTTTAATCCATACAAGGATTTGTGAAGTCTACATACCATGTCCCTCTTGTCTGGATCAATAAACCCTTCTGGTTTTTCAATGTATACCTCCTCTTCAAGTATTCCATTCAGGAATGCAGACTTGACATCCATTTGATATACCTTGAATCCTTTAGATGTAGCATAAGAAAGTAATATTCTTACTCCTTCTAGCCTAGAAATGGGTGCAAAGGTCTCTCCATAGTCAATTCCTTCTTCTCGTGCATACACTTTTCATACTAGTCTTGCTTTATTCATTGTGACTTCACAATTCTCATTCAGCTTATTCCTGAATATCCATTTTATACCGATGAAATTCTTGTCATCTGGTCTTGGCACAAGTGACCATGTTTTATTTTTCTCAATCTAATCAATCTCCTCATTCATAGCACTTATCCATTCTTCATTATCAAGTGCAGCATTGACAGATTTTTGCTCAAACTCACAAATTAGACAGCTTGAGTTTAGAGACTTACTTCTTGTTCTTGTACCAGCTTTCTTATCTCCTATGATCTAGATCTCTAGATGGTTCTTTCTTACATATCTTGCAAGTATAGGTACAACTCTTTGTCTATTAGTCTGATCATTGTTTTGTTCTTCATTCTATTCTGCATCACCTTGCACATTATCTTGATCATTGTCCTAACCGTCGATATTTGCAACCTGATACTCAGGTGCAATGATCTGTTGCTCAGGAGCTCTACATTGTTGGTAGGGTAGAGTGTCAAGTTCCTCATTGTAAGTGAACTTATTGTAGTCCTCTAGTTCTTTAGTGCTTTCCTATTCATTCTTCTCTGCAAATTCATCTATCTTTACATTTGCACTTTCAATAATTTTTTTAGAGGCTTTGTTTAGACATTTATAAGCCTTTCTCTTGGTAGAATACCCTAGAAAAATTCCTTCATCACTCTTAGAGTCAATTTTTCCATTTCTATCATCTTTTAAGATATAAAATTGACTGCCAAAAATTTTGAAATAACTTACATTGTGTGTGTATCCATACCATAGCTCATAAGGTGTCTTTTTGTTGTCTTTCTTCAATTTTACTCTATTTAATGTGTAAATAGTAGTACTGACAGCTTCCCTCCAAAAGATTTGGGTGATACCTTTCTCTATCATCAGTGTCCTTGCACAGTCAACTATGGATCTGTTCCTTCTTTTAGCAATTCCATTCTGCTATGGTGTCCTTGGTGCAGAGACCCGTCTTTTGATTCCATGCTAATTACAAAAGTTAGTGAATTCATCTGATATAAACTATCCTCCTCTATCTGATCTCAAATATTTTAGATCCTTACCACTTGTTTCTCTACCATAGCCTTATACCATTTAAACATCTTGAATGCTTCAGATTTATCTTTTAGAAACATAACTATCATCATTCTAGAGTAATCATCAACAAAGAGAATGAAATATCTATCTCCATAATGACTCTTTGTCCTCATAGGTCCACATAAATCAATATGTACTAATTCTAGAATTTCATCAAATGTATGGGTTTTAATTTTGAAACAAGACTTTGCCATTTTTCCTTTTTGACAATTCTTACACATGATATTGTCTGGCTTGGTCATCGTCGGTAAGCCTCTGAAATTTCTCTTTTTGCTAATCTTTATCATGTCAAATTTCACATGACATAGTCTATTGTGCCATAACTAGATCTGTCTTCATTTGTAGAGATCAAACAAGTAGAGTCAGTATCATTGAGATAGAATAAGTTACCTTTTGTCTACTCACTGATACCAATCAGATTTCCAGATTTATTGAAGATCTTTGCCTTCTTATTTTCAAATGCTACTTTGTGACCTAAATTTTTCAACTGAGAAACACTCAATAGGTTATAATTCAATCCATTTACCCAATAAGCATTCTCACACTTTATGTGGTTATTCCACATTATAGTTCCTCTACCTTCAACTGGACAAGGTGTGTCATTTCCAATTCTTACTGAACCACCTTTATAGTATTCAAAAGTCTCAAACTTTTACTTATCACTGGTCATATGGTGAGTGCAACCACTATCTATGATCCAAACATTATTTTTGCTAATTTTAGATACGAGATCTATTTCTACATACCTTTCTTCATCATCATCTGAATCATATTTTATAGCCACAAACACCATCTTGATGTCTTTATCAGGTTCGGTATCAGTATCATCATCCTTGCATTTTGCAAGGTAACTAGCCTTCTTTCCTTTGTCCTTATAGTTTTGGGTATCTCTTCTTTTCGATTGTCGGTAGCTTCTGTAATCACCTTTGTCAGACTTTTTTTCAAATGATCTATCATTACTTCTGTCATCTTTTCTTTTGTTAGTACATCTTGCAGCAAAGTGTCCAATCTCTTTGCAATTAAAACAAACAAGTGGTAATTTACCTTTGTATTTACCTTTGCCTCTCTGCATTCTTCTGGCCATAAGTGCTTCAATTTCATCATTATCATCTTCTTCACTTTCACTATCACTATCTTTTCTCATAGTGTTTTTGTGACTTGATTTACTTATTCTCATAGAAGTTTTGAATGCAGACTCTATGTTTGGTAAGACACTGTTATAAAAGTTATTCATCTCGAATGAAATCAGTCTTCCAATTAAACTGTCTAGAGTAACATTGCTATTTTCTACTGCTCTCATTTTTTGAATGGCAGATACTCTAATAGCATAAGTAGGAAGTAAGGTTCTTAGAATTTTACTTACCACTGTATCTTCTTCTAGTACACCGCCAAATCCTCGGATAGCATTGACTACCTCTTTGATTCTTGTGTTGTATTGAGTGTTGTTTTCACCTTCTTTCATTTTGAGATCATCAAACTTTCCTCTAAGGCTTTCTTCCTTGGCTCTCAAAACATTTTTGTCACCACAATGTACAAGCTTCAATTTGTCCCACATATGCTTTGTAATTTTGCATTCTTTGACATCTTTAAATTCAGCATTGGAGAGTAAGGAATCAAGCGCTATCATCATGCCATTGTGTTCATGCTTCTCTCTCATTTGTTCAACTGTTGGTGCTCCCGTGGGCAACACATATTCAGTTTCTAGGAATTGAGTAACATCATTACCAATACCTGATAAGTGAAGTTTTATCCTGCTCTGCCATGAAGCAAAATTATCTTTGTTCAACTTGGGCACATCTCGTCTGTTCATCTTGTTATCTTTGGCTTAGGTCATGAAACCTTCCTTCTAAGCACACAAGCTCTGATTCAATTGTTAGTAATAACTAAGAGGGGGAGGGGTGAATCAGTGGCCTCAAAAATTTATCTTCCAAACTTTAAACACTAATAAAAAAACCTTACATTATTATGTACCTACAAGATGCATGCCATGAAATACTAATAATGATTAACTGTCTTTCGGTTTTCTCTGTCAATCCTTATTCTTTCTTGATTACCGATAAGTAGTATAACTATTTATGGAAACTTAGTAATTATGCAGATTATACCGATCAACCCAAAGTTAGCTATGTAAGATGCAAGATAGTAAAGAAATGAATCATACACACATAACACATGAATTTTATTGTGGAAACCTTGTTAAGGAAAAAACCGCTGGGACTGGTACCCAAAATTTTTTCTCTTCGAAGTGAGCCCTGTTAAGAGCCAACCCTTTTAAAGGTTACAAACACACTGTTGGGTGTGACCTTGTTGGAGGATTTTATACATAGAGGTTGCCACTTAGTATCGGGCATCTAATGTTGGCATCCTTGAATCAGCCTCTCTCTTAGACTGTCAATAGGCATCGTGCATATCCAATGCTACTTTCATGAATCAACCTTTTTGGCACTCCTTGGGATGTACCTCAATACATAGAAGATTGTTAAGTCCTGCTCGGTTAAGAGACTTGATGCTTCAATGGTTAAACTGAAACACTATGACTTGTTCATATTGCAACTTTGAATTGCATATTTTCATATCTTTTTAAGTACATTACCTCTCTGATCAATGTATCAATTCAATCCTTTGTGCTCCATACTTTCTGCTTTGTGATGTTGTGTTCACTATTCGTCGATGTCTGCATAATTCCTTAGCTCTTCCTTCAGCTTATTTGATCAGTACTGCATGAAGTTGTTCTTCATCAATTTCTCTTCAGCATCCTCATTTTATTCACTCCCCTTAATCCCATTCATAAATGAATTAAGCTTGTCTCTTAAATAGACATAATATTCATTGTTTCTTGATTCTTGATTCTTGGCATGAAAAATAATCTAGCCAATTAGATTTAAAACATAACTCTTGATTTGTCTCATAGATATCTTCTTGCCAACTATACAAATCAGCTTTAAATCAATCACTTATCTCTAGTTGAATAAAACAAAGTAGACAACCAGTTAATTCTATATTTGGCTCTCTCAGCTAGATATTTTGTCATTTTCTGAACTCTCTATTCTGTTGGTCACCACTGTAGTTAGTCGTCGGTGAGACCTGACTGTTCCGTTAGCGAGACTCCAGTTAGCTTCATAATCTCCATCCATTGGGTAATACTATATTTTCTTCCATTGGGTTTCTCTATTCTTTTCTTGTCGAGAAACACTGTGACTCTACTTGTCGGTAGTGTTGTCCATTTCCTTGTTGGGTATCACTGTGACTTTGTTCTTTTTCTCTATCCGTCAGGTGCACTCTGTCGGTGCTGTTTGTCACTTAGTGAATACTTGATTTGTATGCATTACTGATAGCATAGCCTTAGTTCCTTTGGTTCTCTAAATTCTTTGGAATTATTTACATGACCATATAGATTATATTAGGTTGACATTAATGACAATACAATACATTAACTAATTTAATGCCTTGCATTATCTTCAACTTAACAATATTGTCAAACATTCAATTTTTTACATGTCATCAATCTAGGTGAAAATTCCTTCCCAAGTAACTAAATGTAATTAGTTCCTAGATTCAGTCCCTAACCAAAAATAAATTCTCTAAATTTGTTCCATTTTCACCAAAAATTTATTTGGGACCTTGAAGAGACTCATGCCATAGACTGGTAAATTATGAAGAGAAGCTTTGATGAGATAAAGTTTACCTACCTGGGACAGAAGATATCCCTTCCAACAAATGAATTTGGCTTGAAATTTTTTTATTAACTTACTCCAAAAGGAGTTAGGGGCATCATTCTGACATAAAGGTAATCCTAGATAGATAGAAGGACGAATATGGAAAACCAAAATTGTAGCAATTATATGTTGTCTACTTAGAGGAGTATTCAAAAACAACAAAGAGCTTTTATTAAGATTAATATATTGTCATGAAGCATTCTCATAGTCTTGGATAACATTCTTAAAAGATTTATCCTTCAAAACTGAGATTTCCCCCATAAGAAAAGTGTCATCAACAAATTGTTGATGAGAGAAGACCAAATTCCTCAATGAAGGACTTTAATCCTACCAGACTGAGAAAAAATTTGAATGAACATTCCAAATGATTCGACTATTAGAATAAATAAAAAGGAGATAATAGATCTGCTTGTCTAATACCCTGGGATGTAGAGAAGAAGCCAGAAGGGGTTCCATTAACCAACAGTACAAATTTAGCCGTAGAAATCAATTGAAAGATGATTTTGCAAGAAATTAGCATTACAACCAAAAGTTGAGAGAAATTTTAAGAGAAAGAACCAATTAACCCTATCATAGGCCTTGAGGAGTGTTGGTCCTCTCAAATTTGGCACAAATTTGGAGTGACCATGATAAAATTCTCAGATAAGCTAGGTGAGTACCCCTGAAAAATTTGTGTGAGAAGGCTTAGTTGAAGTACTTATGAAAGATACATTATCGATTTTCATGATGTACCAATTGGGAAGAGGCTTTAGTACCTTTCATTTTACATATGCAGTGGGTTCTAGCTCCTAAATTCCAAATCTGACATGTCTAAGGACCAGTCATTTTGAGGTGTTCACTTAAATCTGCATTCTTTGCAAAGTGTCATTTTGATGTCTAGGGCCTAGTTTGCTTCTCAATATTTTGCACCCTGTTGAGTTTCATAAGTCACTTCTTTGGGAATGTGTTACATGTATATCAGAGAGTTTATGTTTCAGAACCCAAGCTATTTCAAGTCAATTTGATAAGTTTTCAGATTCCCTAAAATTTGGTTCTCCAAAACTGTCCAGTTTCTCTGATTACCCAGATTGCTGAATAGCCTACTTAGAGGTTCTACAAGTTATGTCTAGTTGAATGCATTGCATAATTGAATGTTCCCCCAAGTTGTAAACATAATAGAGTACTCACCTGAAGAGTCTGGGTTTCCTCCCAATCCAGTTAACCACTTTTCTAGAGCCTTTCCATTTCCAATTTATTAAAATTTCATTGAATGTGCAGAATTTAGAATTAAGTGACCTACTTTGTGCTTTCCCTATTTTCACCCGGTTCAAGGTCAAGCATAATTGAAATTTGTTCTGCATTATAGACATGGAAATGAGGTTCTCTAAAGATTTTCATACTTTGGTCAATCCAGTTGATCATTTTTCCATGCTATTTCCAAATCCAGTTTATGCATTTTCACAGTATTAAAGTTCAGAAAAGTCTTTTAAATGTTGACTTTGCAGATTAATGCCTATTAATCAATTGGTCATCAGAGCCAAACAATTGAGGTTTTTCATTTTACATATGACATTGAATCCATGTTCAGAGGTTGAGATTCTGAGGGTCTTATTTGATAACTTTATGAATTCAATATCAAATGTGTTTTATGTAGATTGACAGTGCAGAACAAAATCAAGTTCATAGAATGGTCATTTTAAGGAGGTGATAAATTTTTGTCTGAATGTTGATTTCAAAAACTGATCATGGCATCATTCTCATGGCATGTGAGTGTACTATCTGACCTAATGGTGAATCTTCAGAATGAGATTTAGTAATTTTGCAATGGCCTATCCAGATGAAGTTTATGTTGTTTCAACATTTTGCATTTGCACTGCTCTCTAATGACTAAATTTGATCAGTCGCAAATTGCATCTGGAGTAAAATTTGGAAAATCCCTTTTGCATGCATATTCATTTTCGATGAAAGAATCACTTTTCCAAGTGAAGGCTCCTCAGGAGTTAATCTAGTATCTTTCTGAATTGCATTTCTGGCAAGGTTTGCATGAATTTGATTACTTGAAGTCACAGAATGAATAAAGTAGCTCATTTTGATCGATAATATCTTGCAACCTTGAGGTTTTCATGAAAATTCCTTTGGTGTATGTACTCACATGTTGGAAGTGAGCAGCGTTTTCAAATTGCATGTTTCTATGAGGCTCTTTGATCAGTTTTTAGGACCGTTTTCATAAGTCATTTGCTGATTGTGAAATTAGTTTAAGTGGTCGCACTCTCACAGTTATATTATCTAAATTGTATACTTGATCAAATTTGTTTGGTCAAGGATGATAGTGGTTTTCAGGAAGTTGAAATCTTTGAACAAGCATTTAAGGGACTTGGCATTAATTTGCAAAATATGAAAGCCTGGACAAGTGACATAACAGTATACAAATGTGGAAACATAAACAAGGAATTTTGAGTGGATTTTAAAAGTTTGAAACAAGGTGCTATGTGAATTTTGAAAGGAGGCCAATGATGAAACATTAAAGATTTTGAAACTCTTTAAACCAAATGCTATGAAGAACTAGATGCCCACGCAGCATGTTGCAAAGGAAAGAGGGCATTCAAAACCTCTAAAATTAATGCAAATAGCAAAATGTTTTGCAATTACTGATGGCTGCACATGAAAGCTAAGATGCCAGCATTACTTTGCCCTCATTCAATGATCTCATTTGAAGAGTAACAATCCCTTTTACCATGCTCCCATTGTTCTTTCCATTTCTTCATGTTTATCGTCAAAAAAAAATAATTCAGAGTGAGTTGCAGGCCGTCATTAATAAATCTAGGCTATTTTGAGTGTTGTATGTCACATAAAAAGGCTTAAAATTAACTAGAAAATGCCCCAAGTCATAGGGAACCTTGTTGGGAATATTTTAGCTGTGTAAACATAAGTATTTGTCTTTCACATGACCCATAAAATAGCCCCAAATTATTTTGACGAAAATCCCAAATACAGTTTATGCTGGAAATTAGAAAGGGAGCTGCCAGCATATAGATAAAAAAATAAGAGAGAAGAGGACTTTACAGCATGTGAAGCATGGAGGAGGTTTTTATTTAAAACTTAAAAAAAATGCACATACCAAGCTTGAAACCAAAAATAGAACTTTGCCATGATTTATGTCTGTACAATGTTTGAATATGGCTCACGTAGCACATGGAGGAGAAGAAATGATTTTTAAAAAAAAAAAGAAAACATTGCATTGGCTGGTTCAAAGCCCATGCAGCAGGTTGAAGGGGCATTAAAAAACTAAATTCCAAAGTGATGCACTAGATTTGAAATGGAGAAAACCTGCCAACATGCCAAAAAACATCAAGCAAAGAGGCTGCCTGGTAATGTCAGAGTTTCAAAATAATTCAAATGCTAGTTTCTACGTAGCTTATGGGGAATTTGTTTTAAGATTTTAAAACTTTTTCAAATTGTAATTCATCTATGAATGGTGCTGTGCTAGTTTTAGTAGAGGAAGTTTTTTTTTAATATTATCAAAACTTAAAATTGCAATCCCAGAATGCCAGTGCACGAAAAGGAAGATTGGACATTTAAAACATAACAAATGAATTTGTTGGTCTGGGAAGTGCGTGCCATGCTCAGAATGTTGCGTAAGGTGTGGGTGGAATTTTTTTTGAAGGTTTGCAAATACAGATTGGCAGTGGTCTATGCAGAACATAAAGAAGAAAAACTGTGTAAAGTAGTGTATATCCTGTGCAAAGTTATAAATGGAGGATTGTGTTGAAATTTTGAAGCCCATACTCTGCGCAAAGTTTATAAGGATGTTTTTTAAAAGGAAAAAGAACTTCAAAACAAGAAGGCTAGAAAGTAAACAGGAGGAGATGTGTATTACCAGCACATGGTTCTTTTTAGAACATAGCCATTAAAGAGCAGCATCTACAGGAGGCTTCAAAAACTTGAAAATGTGAAAATGGGATATATTCCACATTGCCTATGCATGGTCATTTTTAGTATTTATATACTAAAAGGCATTGCATATAAAATAAGATGAAGAGCCCAGAGACTCTTGGCGGGCCCTTGGGAGTTACAGGTTATAATGCATAGGTGGGCCTATTATTTTAAACCAAATTTCAAAAATGGCTTAAAAACTACATGGAAGTTTATCCCACATGCATCCTGCAAGAGCATTTCGAAATGTTTATAAGCAAAAATAAGAACACATAAAATGTGAAGCAAGGAGGAAGTTATCCACGCGCGCACCCAGACTGGAGTGCCTTGGTTTTTGTGCCCAAAATTTGAAGATAACCAAATTTTGCAAAAGATGACACCAGTGATGATGAGGATGAAAGTGACACATGGCATCCAGTCACGAGGTCTCTAGAAGATAGCCGCCAAGGGAGAAAACCACTGAGATTTGGTGACTGACTGCTAGTGGTTAGTCGCGTGGTCGCTAGATGGAGGAGATAACCACTGCGACCAAAGATAACCACCAGTCACGTGGTCGCGAGAAATAAATTTTTAAGGTGAGAAGTTCTGGAGACTTGGAGATAGAGGCAGTCGCGTGGTCGCCAGATGAAAAATGTTAGCCGCTAGATGCTAGTCGCCAAGTTGCTGAAGGTTTGTGGTTAAGTTGAAATGATTCAGAGACTATGAGACTAATGTTAGTCGCCAAGTATCTGAATCAGACCATAGTTAGGTGAATTTCTCAGAGACTTGGAGACAAAGAGGGAAAAGTGACACAGGGTTAAAGTGTAGTTAAAGACTAGTCAGGAGCAGCTAACTAGCATATGCCACATGTCAAATTCTGGTGAAGTTTGGTCAAAAATGCAAAAGATTGAGGATTTCAAAGACATAGAAATGTGCACAGGATATTTTTTAAAAGAATTCTATAGTTTTTTATTGCAAGGTTTTAAATGTTTATTCCTAAAGGATTTTGGATCAGAAAATGAAATCATATTTTTTGCAAGATAATGATCGGATTAGCAAGGGCTTTTCAGAGGATAGATGGAAATCAGATTTTCAGAGGATAGAATGAAATTTAAAATGGATGAGTTGAAATCAAATTTGCACATAAAGGAGATATAAAGTGCAGAAATATTCAAATAATGTGAAAGAGTGAAATATTAAAATTTCATAATCTTTTTATAGTCTTGAAAAATGTATTTGCAGATCCTGATGAAGAGGCTTTCCTGATGGATGTTTTTGGAGAATGAAATCAGATATTTGCAGAGATTGAAAATCAAATCAAATTTGTAAAAACATTCATGGACAAAAGACAAATGATCTCAGATCAGATCAGTTTTGAAAGACTTTAAAGGGGCAAGGAAGAATCAGATTATCTAATCACTGACAGAGCAAAAGGATATTTGCAAAGGATGAATTCAGGCATTAAAAAGACAAATGGAACTAGGCATTAATGAACTCAATCTGATTTTGTAAAACTTTGAAAGTAAGTTAAGTCATATTTTAAAAGCACCGACAGTTTCAATATCAGATTTTGGAGGTAGTTGAAAACAAGTTTTGAAGCCACCATTTGAAATTCAGATTTTTACTTAGAAAAGAATGAATGAGACAAATCAGATTTTTCAAAGGAGAGACAGGTGTGAATTTCTCAAAAGTGTTAGGGTTTCTCCTTCCTATTTCTTTCTTTCTTGTCTCAGTTGTAGAGTTTCCTCTCCTCTGTTCTATTTTTGGGGTTTTTCCATGCAGAAGTTCAGAACAGGTCCCAATGATGTTGAATATATTACTGTGGTGTAAATTCCTCATCTGGTTTTAGTATTTTAAGATTCTTGTCTGGATATGTTAAGACAAAATTTGTTAATGAAATACAGTGCATTTTCTTCTCTTTCATATTTTATTGTCTCTTTATACTCTGTTTGTGCTCTAGTATGGTTTGTTTGTAAGGCATTCAAAACATACCTGCTATAAGATAGTGTGTCTAATTGCCTATGAGTTCCTTTCAAGGAGAGGACTAAGTTTCATAA
>MU226094.1:347454-367867 GCA_018584345.1 Thuja plicata
TAAGGCACTCTATCTCAATTACATGTAGTTTGTAAGGCACTCTACAGTATCTTCATTAGTTTATCTCTGTTGTTTCATGTTTTCATTGACTCTTTGCCCAAGGATAGGCACTGGTTAGGGTTTACTACTCAGTTTTTATTCAATCATCAAGCATAAAACAAATATTCAAGTATATCTCTGTTACTAAGTGCATATCTATTGAAAAAGGATTGTCTTAAAGTAATACAGTTCATATTGCTCATTCCTGAGAGAGTGAATCAAAAGGTTAGCCTTCCTTGAGTTTAAACTCAGAAAAGGAAGAAGGATAAACATCCTTATGCCACTATTATTTGTTATTACAGTCATAGTATTCCTTGTCAAGATCTATTTTAGATTGTTTCCAGTCATTTGAAGAGTGGTATCTTATTGATATAATCAGAAATATAATAACATAGCAATGAAGACCCTATCTGCCATTTGAAGTTTACTTGAAACACAGTGAACTATCTAGGTAATACCTACCCGAGTCTGTGGAACTCAAAAATGAACGAGCTGATAATAGGTATCCCCAGTGTTATCAAATACCTCAGCAATTAGCCTTTCTCTTGTCAAAAGGGAGTTTGCATTCAAGTATAATTAGTATATTGTCATATTAAGGTTGTAGTGCAAGAAAAAGAGCTAACAAGGAGGTCCAGTTTAAGGAGAAATCTAACCTTTTGGTTCACAAGAAGAGAATGAATGTTTTCATGAACTAGCATCATCGAGTCAAGGATTTGCCTTCCCAAAAAATATTGTTTTGATGGTCAGCGATAAGAGATGACAAAAGGCTTCAAACGTAAGACAATAATCATAGTTAATATCTTGTAAACAAAATTATATAGACTAATGGATCTATAATCTAGAAAGGAATCACCTCCAGGCTTCTTAGGAATAAGAAAAATGAAGGTCACCTTCAAATCCTTAAGAAAATATCTAGAAGGAAAAAACTCTTTAGCAGTAGCCACAACATCTCTAGCCACAATATCCGAATATTTTTGGAAAGGGAACATTGGGAAGCCATATGGACCTGATGCTTTATTCCCTTCAAATGAAAAGATAGCCTCATGCACCTCCTTATCAATAGGTTTTTTTTTCAAGGCTCTATTAATCTCTTGAGAAACAAGGTTCAAATTCACTCAAAGGAACTCTTGCTAAATGTCCTCATCAACCCTTTGATCCTAAGTGAGAAGGGAAGAAAAGTAGTTATACACAGATTGCATAATTTCATCTTCATTTTGAATAACATCCCTATTCCTTCTAATAGAGAGGATATGATTAGTATCTATATGCTTCATAGTGGACATATGGAAGAATTTTGAATTCTTGTCTCCACTTTTTAACCAGATAGATCTAGATATTTTCTTCCAAAACTCCTCTTCCTTATTGATAAGATCATGAAGTTCAGAAATAAGGGAAATTTCCTAATTAATCAGTTCCTCCTCAAAACCTCCTCTCTATTCAATTTTATGACATTATCCTTAACATCAGCAAGCTTCTTCACTAATCGATACATGACAGTACCCTCTATATTAATATCCCACCAAATCTTTCCAAAATGAAAATGGAATTTTATCTTTCTATTCATCTTTTCCCTTAGTAAAGATGATGGATAAGTGATCCAAATAAATTCAATATTTTTAGGAATAAGGTGTCTCAACCTTGTATATTTCCTTACATTTGATATTTTCCAAATGTTAGCACTTTGGACAATGTGTAAGGTAATCATGACAAACGGTTATGATGGATTCCAATGACGGTCATTAATATTTGTAAGAGCTAATTGTGGAAGATTCAATGATGTGTGAAGACATGCAAGACATGTGGCAACTGATCATGTTGAGTACTATACACTCTTCTGCAACTATGGGGTTCCTATTTTCTCAGAGAATGGTCAAACCCTAATATGGTTGTCTTTGGAAGTTGCCCTCAAAAGGGAAGCGCATGATATAAGCATTTTTTAGGGTTGCAAATCTAAGTGAGAAGTTAGTGTATTGTTGGAACATTTTTTACGCTTCCGAATTTGTCTTCAAGTGTTGATTATCTCTTGAAAGAACTTGCATTGCAAGTGTATTATAAATAATAATAGTTTTGATTAATACATTGTGCAGGTTTTTGAGTGCTGGGGTTTTTTACCAAAAGGTTTTTCCCAGGGTAAATCATTGTGTCATTCTCATTTTTCTATGTATGCATGTTATTATATTATCATTCTGTAATTGCTAAGGGTTAAATATGAATTTAAATGATCCTCTTCTCAGGAGTTTAGCATAGGGAACTATTTTCCGCACACTTAGTTTCCTTTCAGTTGGTATCAGAGCCTGGCTAGTTTTGGTTCTATTTGTTAGGGTATGGATTTTTTGAGCTAATCTCCATTTTAATGGGATTATTGTCGTAGAGTATTCATAACCTTATTGTAGGAAGAGATGGAAGGTTCTTCACACAGTAGAATGGAGGTGGAAAAGTTCAATGGCACAAACTTTGAGATATGGAAACTCAAGATGGAAGACATGCTCGTAGACTGTGATGTATGGGAGGCGGTTGATAATGATATCAAACTAGTAAACATGCCTCAAGAAGATTGGGATCTCAAGGATCAGAAAGGTAAGGGTCTCATTAGACTCTATCTAGAAGATTTTGTTCTCCTGAATATTCTCGATGAGAAGACCGCAAAACAATTGTGGACTCAGCTTGGGTCTGTGTATCAGGCCAAGTCCTTGGTGAATAGATTGTTCTTGTGAAAGAAGTTTTATTGTCTAAGAATGGAGGAAGAAGGAGCCATTGCAGATCACCTAAATGTGTTTAACATGTTGATTGCATAGTTGACATCAACTGGTGTCAAGTTGGAGGAGGAGGATCGATGTATGACCCTGCTATGTTCCTTGTCGGATTCATGGGACCATCTTGTGATGGCCCTTGGGAGTACTATTGTCAATTTCCAAATGGATGATGTGGTGTCTTCACTGCTATCTAAAGAGATGCGAAGAAAGACTTTCGATTCAACCAATGAAGCCCTTGCTGTTCACGGTAGATCCAAAGACAGAGGAAGGAAAAATGACAATAAGTCTAAAAAGGGTAGATCCAAATCTCGTGGGAAATCTAAGACTCCTAGAAAGTCTAAGGTAACATGTTGGAACTATGGTAAGATTGGGCACTTCTATAAGGACTACAAAGAGCCAAAGAAGAAGAAGAAAAGCTCAGATTCAGATTCTGAAAAATCTCAAGAAGATGGCAATGATTTTGTCACAGGATTGGCCACTCATGCATCTGATGATGTGCGGCTGATTGACTCTAGTGCTTCTTTTCACATGTCCTCTCATCGAAGTTTGTTCTTAAAGTATGAGGAGTTCGATGGTGGAAAGGTGTACCTAGGTGATGATTCTCACCTAGAGATAGTTGCACAAGGAAGAGTCACTATCAGATTCCCTGATGGACGAGTAAAGGGGATCAATGAGGTAATACAAATCTCGGGTTTGGAACCAAACCTATTATTTGTAATTATGCTTAATGATGTAGGTGTGAAAGTTGCTTTTTTGAAATAAGGATGCAAGATGATTAGAGGATCTATGGTGCTTGCAAAAGGTACTAGGAGAGGTACTCTGTTTCAGCTGGATGCTTGCACTTCACAATAAAATGGTTCTTATATCTCAAGGAATAGAGAAGTAGTCACTTCATATCCACCATCTTAACTATCAGTGAAGAAGTATGTGGTTATGGGTTCTGATGGTAGTGCAGCAAGTGTACCTAAGGGTGCTAACACTTTGGAAGGAAAACTTCTTGTAGAAAAGACAATGTTGTGGCATATGAGATTTGGCCACATTGGTGAGAAGGTTCTCAAAACACTAAAAAATAAAAACCTTGTTGAGGGGATAAATTATTGTAATCTCGAGTTTGACTTATGCAAACACTGTGTTTATGGTAAGAAAAATCATGTTCAGTTTTACTCCAATTCTCACAAGTCTTCTAGTATTTTGGATCTTATCATTCAGATGTGTTTGGTCCTGTTAAAGTTCCTTCACTCTCCAAATATATATATTTTGTATCTTTTATAGATGATTATAGTAGAAGGACATGGATTTTTTCCTTAAAAGTAAGACACATGTTTTCAGTCGATTCAAGGAATTTAAAGCTATCGTAGAGAATCAGACTGGTAAAAGAATTAAGTGTGTGAGAACTGACAATGGTGGTGAGTTTTGTTTGGCAGAGTTTGAATAGTTCTATAAAGAATAAGGGATCGAGAGGAATAAGAAAACTCCTTATACCCCATAGAAAAATGGAGTTGTAGAAAGAATGAACAGGACATTTATGGAGAAGGCTAAGAGTATGCTTAGTGGAGCTGGCCTTGACCAAAGGTTTTGGGCTGAAGCTGTGGCCATTGCTTGCTATCTAGTTAACAAATATCCTACATCAGCTCTTGTTGGTAAGAAACCCATGGAGGTGTGGTCTGGTAAGAAGCCTTCAATTAAGCATCTTCATGTTTTTGGTTGTGAAGCTTATGCACATGTGCCTAAGGAGAGAAGATATAAGTTGGAAAAAAAGGCTGTAAAATGTATCTTCATCGGCTACAGTGTTGGTTGGAAAGGATACAAGCTTTGGGATCCTATGATTGGTAAGGTGTTGTATAGAAGAAATGTTATTTTTAGAGAGCTAACACCTTCTCCTTTTGTTCTACAGCCAAATGAAAAATAAATGAAAGAAGATGTTGTTCAGTTGCCTACTACCCTTGAGAAGACTGAACAGAGACACCGTGATGGATATGATGATGAGGACAACTCTAGGAGCTCTAAAAATTTAGAAGAAGAGTTAGAAAAACCTCAACCTCAACCCTTGAGGAGATCCATGAGAGAAAGAAAGAAACCAGAGAGGTTTGGATTTTCTATGTTAGATTCCAGTTGTGCATATGCCTTGATTACAAATACTGATGAGCCTAGATATGTGAAAGAGGCTATAGGTATGGAAGATATAGGTTCCTGGATTGAGGCCATGGATGATGAGATGGCTTCATTGGAGAAGATAAAAAATTGGTACCTAGTACCTTTGCCTAAAGGATGGAAACTTGTTGAAAGAAAATGGGTGTTTAAGAAGAAATTATGTGCAGGTGGCAGTGTTGAGAGGTACAAGGCCAGATTGGTTGCAAAGGGGTATTCACAGGTGGAGAGAATTGATTATGGTGAAATATTCTCTCTTGTTGCAAAGCTTACATAAATTAGATTTTTGTTATCTCTAGCAGCATCGTATGATTTATAGGTAGAACAGATGGATGTGAAGACAACTTTCCTTCATGGTGATTTGGAGGAAGAGATCTATATATCACAGCCTTAGCACTATATTCAGAAAGGTAAAGAGTCTTTGGTTTGCATATTAAAGAAGTCTCTGTATGGTTTGAAACAATCTCCTAGGATGTGGTACCTTAAATTTTATGCCTTTGTGTTGTCAATTGGTTTTCTGAGATTAAAATCAAATCATTGTGTTTATTTCAAAGTTGACAATGATATTATTGCATTATATGTTGATGATATGTTGTTTATTAGGAAGGGTATGGATATGATTTATGATTTGAAGTCTCAGTTGTTAGAACACTTTGAGATGAAAGATCTAGGGGAAGCCATGTATATTTTGGGTATAGAAATCAGCAGAGATAGGTCTAACAGAAAACTTTGGTTGAGTCAGAGTAAGTATGTGAAGTTTATGTTGGACAAGTTTAGCATGGCAGATTGTAGACCATTGTGTGTTCTTGTTTCTATGGGAACAAATTTAGGTGTGGATGATTGTCCAAAATCTCCTAGTAAGGTGGAGGACATGAGAAAAGTACCTTATGCGAGTGTTGTTGGTAGGCTTATGTATGCTATGGTCTGTACTAGACCAAACAATACACAAGCAGTGGGAGTTCTGAGTCAGTTTATGGCTAAACCTAGATGGGTACATTGGGATGCAGTTAAGAGAGTGTTCAGATATTTGAAGGGTACATCAGAGTATTCCATATGCTATCATGGAAAATCTTCTAGAGCTCCACATTTAGTTTGTATTCATGGGTTTGTGGATTCAGATTGGGCAGGTGACATTAACAACATGAGATCCACCAGTGCCTATGTGTTCACTATGTTTGGTGGTGCTATCAGTTGGATGAGTAAGCGACAACCTCTGGTCACTTTTTCCATGATAGAAGTAGAGTACATGGAAGCTACTCATGCTTATAAGGAAGCCATTTGGCTTACGAGGTTGTGTTCAGATGTTGGTGTTGATGCAGGATAGATTACAATTTTTTGCGACAGTCAGAGTGCTATTTGCCTTACAAAGAATCCAACTTTCCAAGCCAACACGAAGCACATTGATGTGCAATTTCACTTTGTGAGAGATATGGTAGAGGATGGAAAGGTGAGGGAGAAGAGGCATCATCCAGAAAATGTCTAACATCTAGATCATGAAGAATATTTTAGAGATTATCAAAATTTTGAGGTTTATTAGGAGGTTGATCTTGAGTAAGAAGATTAGGATTAGGAACATTAGGCTCATTAACAAAGAATCTTATGTAATCTATATATTCCATGCATTTTGTTAAAATTTGAAGAGTATAATCACATGAGATATTGATAATAGTCTTGAAATATGCCTTGTAAGGAAATGTTGTACTACTTATGCTCATTATGCCATATATAAGAATATGATGAAGGGAAACAGAAATAGAAAAATAAAAGGAACCATCATATATTCTAGGAGTTTGATAAAGAGAGGTGAGAAGAAAGGTAATGCTACAAATGATTACACACCATTCCATTTTAGAGAGCTCCATTCTTGTACACACACAAAGAATATCCAACTATAAGATACAAAGAAAGATAACACAAAGACAATGTAACTACCCAATCAAAAGATGAAAATGTTGAGTTCACCAAAATGAATGTCACTAAAATGTAAAGTCACCAAATTATAATTGTGGCCAAGGTGTAAGGTGATTACATTTATAGGAAGAAGATGAAGACTTTATCACAAAGGAAAATTGATTAGCACAAAGTGAAGTGTCAATTTGTGATCTTCTCAATGTTGGAGCCTTGGGTTTCGTTCCACCTTTCCCTAAGAGAAGGAATCATAAATTCTATGCAATCTAACCTATTAAAGTAATTGTTATGAAATGAAAAAGAGGAGAATGTACTCACCTTGAGGACTAGTATAGGAGGAAAATTTAGATTAGAAAATAGATTGTCAAATTGTATTAGAAATCGGAATAGAGCTAGATCAGGAACTAGGAAGTTGAAATTTGCAAACTATGAAAATTTGAAGGTCCCAGGAATATGTCGACTTTGAGGTAGAGGTCACACTTGAATGGTACAGATCGAGGTAAACCTATACTTGCACTTCTTAAAAATCCAAGACCTGAATATCTGACAGAAATTGTAGCCCCAAATCAGCCACTTCTGATCTCAAAAACCTATATATATGTTCCTTCTGAGAAGAAAAGGAAAATTTATTGGTGGGGAGGGGCTTGCCTTGATCGATCCCCGATTTAGGAATTAACCTTAAATTGAAATAAAGGAAATGGTAACATGTAGTAAGAATTAGATCTTACAATGTAATATATCATGCCATGTAGCTTCAATTTTTTCTAATATGTGATCAAACATGTTAATGCAATACCCTTGATTCAAAGCAAAAACCAAAAGGAAATAATGCAAGACAAAACCTCATGTATAAATGCAATGTAATTTGCCTCAATATGGAATTTAAAAAGAAGTATGGAGTGTGTAAAGGCATATATCCTCCTTAAAGGGCTAAACTCCTTTGTATCCAAAGATGCTAGATCTATAGAAGAAAATGCATGCTTGATTGAATTGATTTTTTCAATGGATACTTTCTTGAAATCACAAAAATAACTTGAATGTGTATGCTAGAGTGTTGGAGTAGATTGTTCCAATGAATTTTTTGATATTATGTATGTCATGTATGTATATTTAAATGAAGTGAGAAGGGCACCTTTTATACCAATTTAAGGCATCAAAATATAAAGGGTCGACTGCACTAACCTAGAAAAGGTCAATACCTTACATCAAGTCCCGAGGGACAATAAAAATTCATCTCCATGGTACGGGTTGAGGTCAACCTATACCCAGAGGTGCAATTCTCAAGGAAAAAATCCTGGATCTCAAGAAGTATTAATGTGATTAGAGGAATTTGTGTTGTTTATTTTTATAGGCAGCATGTGCTGTGATTAATAAATTCCTTATATTTTGTAAGGTATTCTCTAGATAATGATGTAGAACACTATGGAGGTATCATGGAAGGTGATATGTATAGGTTCTTCAATATTGTCACAAATAATATGTTGTTTCTTGACAAATCACCTCATAGATCTAGATCATGAAAATTTATCGAGGTTTGAGTTTGAATTCCTCTATTAGGTTTATGCATCTAAACTAAAAGTGAAATATTCTTAAATTTAGATAAAGAAAAATTTGAATTTCTTGAGCATTATAATGGTGGATCTGTTAGAATGGCAAATGATACACCTTGTTAAGTCAAAGGAAAAGGTACTATACTAATGAACAATCAAATCAAATGTGATAATGTATTAGGTGATAGGACTTAATTATAATATGTTGAGTGTTTCAAGACTTAATAACATAGGTCACCGAGTTGCATTTGAAAACATAAAAGCTATAATCTATGATGAAACAGGAAACTTGATCGACAGTAGTGAACAATCAAATGGTAATCTATTATATCTTGACACTGTTAAAACTACTTGTTTGATGGCTAAGAATCAAGATGTATGGTTGTGTCATAAGATTCTTTTTCATGTAAATTTTGACAACATGGTTACGATTAGTAAGAAAAGAAAAGTAAGAGGCTTACCGAGCTTATCTAAACCTTACCATGTAATGTGAAAGAATTATCAAATGGGAAAAATGTCAAAATCTAGTTTTAAGAGAAAGAATTTTTCATCTAATGATATTTTGGAGTTAGTTCATACAAACCTATGTGGACCAATGAGAACACAGAGTTAGTATGGTGACATATACTTTATTTTATTTGTTGATGACTACTCTAGAATGATGATTGTCATGTTCGTAAAAGAAAAATCTGAAGCATTTAAGATGTTCAAATGGTACAAAGCTATAGTTGAAAAAGAAAGTGGTAGAGAACAGAAATATTTGAGATCTGATAGAGGAGGTGAATTTATTTATGATGAGTTCACTAACTTTTGTAATGAGTATGGAATTAAGAGACATGTCTCTACACTGAGGACACCACATCATAATGTAATTGCTGAAAGAAGAAATAGATCAATTGTGGATTGTGCTAGAACACTGATCATTGAAAAGAATGTTGCACAAACATACTGGAGAGAAGCTGTAAGTAATATTGTATACACACTAAACTGAGTACAAATGAAGAATATAAAAATAAGACACCTTATGAATTATGGTATGGTTATACACCTAATGTGAGTTATTTTAGAATATTTGGAAGTTGATGTTATATTCTGAAAGATGATAGAAATGGAAAATTTGATTCAAAAAGTGATAAAGAAATATTTCTTGGATATTCTACTAAGAGAAAAGATTATAAATGTTTGAACAAGACTTCTAACAAGATCGTTGAAAGTGAAAATGTAAGTGTTGATGAATTTGCTGAGAAGAATGATGAGGAAAGCACAAAAGAACCAGAAGATTATAGTAGATTTATCTACATTGAATAACATTACACTTTTTTTGAATACATACCCAACATTATCATGCAACAAGGTAATGTTACCAAGCAACAGGAAGCACCAACGGAGAATCAAGAAAATGTTGCAACTGAAGATCACGATCAAGAACATAATGAACCTAATGGAGAACATAATAAAGAACAAATAATTGAACCTATACTTGCAAAATATGTAAGAAGACAACAAACCAACAAAATCAAATTAATGGAGATAAGAGAGTTGGTATGATGACATGAAGTAAGTTGAAAGACAACACATGTTTGATTTATGAATTTGAACCTAAAAATGTTAGAGATGCACCTGAGAATGAAGAATGGATTATTACAATGAGTGAAGAAATTGAGAAAATACATAAAAACAAAACATGGACATTAGTACTGAGACCGAGTGCTAAGACATATACATAAATAAAGCAAGACCAGTATGCAAAGGGTATGCACAAGAAGAAGGTATTGACTATGGAGAAACTTTTGCATCGGTTGCTAGACTTGAAGGAGTTATAATATTAATTTCTTATGCTGCATACAAAGGATTCAAAGTATATCAGATGGATGTTAAATCTACAATTCTGAATGGAATACTAGAAGAAGAGGTATACATTGAACAACCTAAAGGTTTTGTTGACTCTAATAAGACAAACATGGTATGTAAGTTACACAAAGAATTATATGGATTTAAACAAGCATCGAGAGCATGGTATGAAAGACTACACTCCTATCTTATTAGTATTGGATTTATTAGAAAAAGTGATAACAACAATTTGTATTTGAAAGGAGAAAATGATGATAAGACTCTTATTTCTGAAATTTTTGTTGATGAAATTATATTTGGATGAAATGATAAATTATGCAATTCATTTGATGACAATAAGGCAAGAACTTTAGATGTCAATGTTTGGAGAGATCAATTTTTTTCTTGGCTTACAAATTTTACAATAGGCTGGAGGCATCTACATTACTCAATCAAAATAGATCAAGGAAGTGTTGAAGACATTTAGAATGGAAGAATGAAAACCATTCGGATCACCTATGGTGACAAGATACAAATTGACAAAAGAAGATAAGACACGTGAGGTAAATTAGACATTGAATAGAACTATAATTTGAAAGTTGATGTATGTTGTACACACTAGACCATACATAGAACATGCAATTGGAATTGATTCTATTCCCTGAGAATCACACATGACTGCTATAAAGAGAATTTTTAGATACTTGAAAAACACTAAAGATTATGGACTATGGTAAAAGAGAGGTAAAATTTGAACTGAAAGTTTACATAGATACTGATTGGGCTGGTAACATTGTTGATAGAAAGAGAACTACTTGTGGCGCATTCCTTATATGAGAAAGATTAGTTACTTGGGTAAGGAAAAAGCAAGGATGCATATCTCAGTCAATTGCAGAAATATAATATGTTGTTGTTGCTGCAAACTGTTCAAACATTGCTTGGATAAAAAAAAATTTGAAAGGCATGAATGAAGAGATCACTAACCCAGTGATAATTTATTGTGATAATACTAGTGCAATAAATATTTTAAAGAACCCGATGATTCATGAAAAAACAAAGCATATATATATCAAATATCACTACTTGAGGGAACAAATACAAGAAAAATAAGTTATACTGGTATATGTACAATCAAAAGAACAAATTGTAGACATATTCACTAAACCCTTACCAAAGGATGCATTTGAATAGTTGAGGAGTAGACTAGGGGCTCATCCCTTGTCTATTAGTCACTAAGTTGACTAGGAGGTTACATCAACCTCCATGTAATCATAATATCAATCATGTTGATGCAAAGATGAACTAGACTAACACAGACATATCAGTACACTGCAAGGTACTTATTTTACTGCACCGAAAACCAAAGATTTTTTTTTGGCTACTGAAGAGTTGTATATTTTATTTTTGGCTTTATTGTCAAAGGGAGAGAGATTCAATGAAATATCTATCCATTTAAGGGAGAAAGATTCAATGGAATATTTATCCACTGCAAGGGAGAAAAGGAGAAAAGAGAAAGGGAGAGAAATGGCATATCTATCTACACAAAGAGAAGATTCAAGAACAGAAAGTCAAAACTGTAGGGAGAGTTTGCATGGTGTGTTTTTAATACTGTAGCAGGAGTTTCACGTTTTGTAGTTGTAGAACTAAAGTTTGGTATTATATGGCATTTTCATATTTCATATTTCATATTGTGTTGCCATAAATGCCAAAGAGAGAGATTGATGAACTACAACTGATTGTATGTTCGAAGTCATTTTTTTTATGGTCAAACAAGTTACAGATGTGATGATAGACATTAACCAGTTAATGTATTGTCATTGATGTCAACTTATTTGAGTATAATTATGGTAACAAATAATGATTATGGATTGAAGTTCTAGAAAAAAAAAAATTATGTGGTCGGTAATTGAAGATTTTTTTATACACCAAGCAACAATGAATAATGAGTAAATATAGTGTCTACTGATCATAATGTTAACTGAGCTAGGGATTGCTGACTCATCATGATATTGAGTAAGCAATTAAATCAAACTAAAGCGGACTAAAAAGATGAGATGAAAAATTAATGATTCTGAGGTAAATGATAAGGTTTTTATGATGATCAAATGACTGTGAAAATTCAAGGAAGATTAGACGATGAAGATTGAAATGTGTTTTTGACACAACTGCCGAGGAAGGATTAAGCTATGAAACAATGATAGAGATTAAGTGACAAACTCTAAAGGATGAAAAATAAATGAGCTATGGTGTCTATATAAGTGACAAGAGATTCATTAAGAATCACATGATGCTATGATACTCTCATACGCGAATTCTATGCATGACTAATCAAACCAGTTAAAGACATAATAGAGCATATTTGCAGACAACACCGAGCGATAAAGGAAATAGCATTAACTAAGAAGAATAGAGTATGAATAATTAGATGATCTAAAGTGAACAAATTGATCAGAGGTATTATGTACTTAGCATAGATCTGAAAATATGAAAACAAAGTTCAATTTGAATCAGATTATTACTGTGTCATTTTAACCATTGTTACAGATAAATATATGTACCGAGTAGGATGTGAAAGTCTTTATTATGATATTTTAATGAATGTTGAGTGTTTTCTTGATGACCCCATAGTGAATGATTGGTCAAGAGAGAATTGTTAGTTTTAAATCCTTTCACCAGGTCACATCTAAATGTGTGTATTGTAACCTTTAACAGGGTTGGCTCTTAACCGAGCTCACTTTAGAAGAGTGAAATATTATGGGTTACTCGTCCTTGGTGGTTTTTCCCTTAATAGAGTTTCTAGGTGGTTTTTTCATGCACAAAATACGTACATGGAGTCTACTAACTATTCCCAAGAGGCCGTAAAGAATGGACAGTGGGATAGTGAGTTAGACTTCCATCTTTACAAACTGTCTAGATTGAACCACACACAACACCAAACACAAAATATTTACAAACTACAAAGAAAAAAAATTCAAAATGCCTATCTACCTAAACAAATAACTAGGAAAAAATATAAACTAATCCATTCATGAGATACAATGTAGGATTAAATCCATTAACTACCTACTATAACTAAAAAGAACTGAATTGCACACTAAACAAGCAAACTTCTTGATTTCTCAAAACCTAGCTTGTACAATTTAATGTCCAACCTTGAATTTAGGTCAAGAAATGTCTTAAATAGTTCATTTGAGTAGTTGGTTGTCTCTTTAGGGAACTTCTTCATTGAATTTCATATTTTGACAATGTTGTCTGAGCAACATTTCAAAATTGCAAAAGTTGCAAAATGCAACTTTACATCTTTTTGACAACTTTTTCCAATTTCACAAAAATTAGTGCAAACACTCATCAAATAGTACCATAGAGCCTAACTATGGTTTTAACATGATTATAAACTACTCTAAGACCTACTAAAATCATGCTAACATTATCATTCCCATTTTTCTAATCAGGAGGCTTTAGAACTTTTTAGCCCCTAATTGCAACTTTCAAAGGACATAAAACTCACTAGAACTAAATGCTATTGTACTCACAATATTGTCAACATGACCTTAAGAAAAAAAAATTCCACAAAGGTATACACAATATAATTCAAGTTGGTTTGACTCAAGTAACCCATGGGTGCTCTTGCAACATCATCCTTGTAGTTTAGAAAGTAAACCCATGTGCACATAGAGAAGTCATCAAAGAAGGTGAACACATACTTGGTCCTTGAAAATGAAGGAATTAGAAATAAAATAAGGTTAATATACACAACCTCAAGAGGATTTTAAGCTCATCTGGCCATACCCTTAGGAAATGAATCTCTATGATTCTTTCCAAGAACCCAACATGAACAAACTCCATTTGAAGAAGAGATACCAGGTAGGATAATCACCAAATTTTGTGTGTTCATCTATTGAAGATAAATCTAATTCAGGTGCCCAAATATTTGATGCCAAAGTTTCATTGTTGAATCTGCATAAGAAGGAAGGGATGATCCTAATAAATAATCAAATTCATCAAACCTATACAATAAATTTTCTTGATCAATTATGCCTATAACAATTATCTTTTCTGGATCTTTCATCTCTTTAATAGTCACATCAGTAGGAGAAAACATAACATATTTTCCATCACCATGATTGTAAATTTGATGGATGGAAAGGATATTCTATCAAATATTAGGAAAAAGAAGAACATTAAATTAATGTTACGATTGTGTATCTGAATTGAGCCTGTCCCCATTACTAGAATTTGTAAGGATTTACCAATAGTAATATGTGAAGTAGGACTATTAGACTGAGAATCAAGAAGATCAACAATGTGAGTCATGTGATGAGAAGTGCAACAATCAAGAATCCAACTAGAATTGGTAGATGATGGAGCCTTAACTGAGATGGCATGTCCTTTTCCTCAGGAAGAAGAATTAGGCATTGCAATATTGTGCCTCTTCATGGCTTCCTCCATTGCTTCTATCCTCTGAAAGTATGGTGAATCATTATGCTTTGGTTTCCCTCAAAAGGAATAATTCTCCATTTTCTTCTTATACTTAGAAGATGACCCTCTCAAGTTAGGAGGAGGAGGAGAAGGAATTTTATGCTTCTGATCATTAATCAACGCAGGTTTGTAAGAAGGATTACCTCCAAAAGATGAATCTATCTTGGGCTAATTCTTTTACTTACCCTTTCCCTTAGGAGATTGAGTCATGAATGAAAGACTCTTAGGAATAACATCCATCTAAATTAAAACTTTAATACCTTCTAAACCAAAAAATTTCTTTGGCAAAAACTCACCCACAATGTTCATTTTAAATTGTAGATCTATAAGAACAATATTGGCCATATGTGAGAAGGTCAAATGCAAAATTTCTAAAAATAAAGGTTATTGTATTTTTATTCCTTTTTGAAACTTTGAATGTTCTAAACTATTTTTAGAGATTTTATAAGGAAATAAGGTTCATGAATACTTTGAAACCCAAAATTAAAATTTATAAAACAAAATTTTATATATATATATATATATATATATATATATATATATATATATATATATATTTTGGATGATACAAGATCTCCCTTACACTTCTATATGTAAGCGTACATCACAAAATAATTTGTTAACTAAAATTTATACTAAAGGAGTTTTTGATCTTTTAAAAAATGCTTATTATACAATAACAACAAAATAATAAAATTTGAGTGACTATTTACACATCTAGAAGGGGTTGATTTAAGGCTATTTTTATAATATTTATACTCATCCTTTGGCATAATCTAAGACAATCTAAGGGTCAAGGTGATGCCGGTATTCAAAACTTAGAAGCAAAAAATAAAATAAGGTGCACAGTTAGTGTGGAGAATTTAAAAAATCTTGATAACAAATGGTGTAAATTAATGAGAGAAAAATAGCTTAACAATGAGGATCTAAAGAGAATTTTTGCTATTGCAAATAGACCAAGAGTTTTTAAAATATGAATTTTTTTAATTTATTTTTGATATCTCATCCTTACACACCTCACTTAGGAAATCCATAATGGGAATAAAACTTTATTTTGTATTTTGGGAGGACTCTTGGAATGGTTATGAATGTTAATAAAATATCATGGAGCTTTTGGATATCAAAGAAGTCTTAATTAAATCATGAAAAGTTATAATATTTGATTAATTTAGTATAGTTCCAACATGTATAATATGCAAAAAATTGTTTGGAAGTAAATTGACAAATTTTACTTCACCCAAGGCTAGAAGGATAAGCATGCCTATAATTGATATCTAATATTGAATCAAGCCTTACAAGATGAAAGTGGACAAGAAAACATAATGCGATATTGATTATTTTATTCATCATTTAAAGCCTTCCTATAGAATATCTATATATGTCCATGTATATGATTCAAGATGGAAGATTTGATCAGAATTTGCCACACCTAGAAGGATGTGATCACTAGGAAAAGATCAATTTTTTTGAGAATAATAAAAAGAAAAAAATATCTATCATTCAAGGAGTCCCATGTATACATTAATGACCCCCTAAAGATCAAGCTATTTATGGATTATTACAATTCAATACTCTAGAAAACATCAATTTTATTTAGGTTGGAGAAGATATCTCTTTTTCTACACTTGTACTAGTACCTAAAAGGCCCAATCCAATAACTAAACTTTAATAATTTCCTTTAGGTAGGGATCCCATAGTTGAAATCTTACCAAGTGGATGTGAGGCCAGTTCAAGTGGCCAAGAGGAGATAAGTAAGCATGATGAAGGTCCATCAACGATCATGATAGAGTTTCATCCTATAGACAGAGAAATGATTACTTTCAAGAAAGCAAGTGCATTGATGATATCAAAGAGGTGGTATGTATTAAGCCTATGGAAGATAATAAATTCAATACTATAAAGGAGTTCCAACAAATTATCATCGAGATCAAAGTAAATATGTTTTAAAGGAAAATAAACCTAAACCTAAGATTATTTCTAAAATAAGAAGTAAGTAGCAATAGAATTTTGGAAGAGATTCCATGGATAGATGGTTGATGTGACCCTTGAAAAGTGGAGGCAAATTGTTAGGAATATTAGTATCCTTTCACTAAAAGGAAATGATATTTCCTTTGGCATAGGGTTTGATACCATTAGAAGGCACTAGACATATGCGAGACCTTGACATATGATGAAGAGGCCCAAGGTTTATACATTGGATTAGGATTTCATCAAAGACATAAGGTAGTGGCTATTTTATTTGTTTATGTAGGCTCAAATAATTCATTAGTAGTAGAAAATCCTAGAGGTTTAACTCACAATCTCATTTTCAAAATAGTAGGAGACATAAGTATCTCACATGCAAAACAATTTATAGTACACACAACCTTATTCTCAATATAGCACACAAGAAACTTGAATATGATATTTCTAAATTGAACGAAGAGAAAATGAATCTCAAGGATGATATTACAATAGTCACAAGCTTGCTTCCCCTACCCTGAAAAGTAGGTGAAGCTTCAACTTTAGTAGAAAAAACAACATTTAAACAAAAATTATAATTAATAAAGATCAAGGTCAAGAATTTTAAAAGAAACTTGAGGAAAGAAGGAAGGCTAAAGAAAATAATAAAGGATAATTGAGAAATGGAAGAAACCACTCTAGGTTTAGAGATATAAACTTTTGGGTTCTTTTCTCTTTGTCCTTTTTAGGATTTGGGAGGTGGAACCACAACATATATAGGAGGAATAGAGGGTATAGGAAGGAATATCATAGATGAATAATAGTTAGGAATATATTTTAAGTGAACCTTTAAGTTTTACTTATTAAATTGATTCTATCAGATTTTAATTTTGCGATAATATATAAAGAGGATTTGTTCACAATGTTTAAAATTGTAGTGTCACCAAAATATAAAGTCACCAAATGTAAAGTCATCAAAGTGTAATGGTGGCCAAGATGTAAGGTTATTACATTTATAATAAGAAGACCAAGGATTTACCACAAAGAAAAACCAATTAGCACAAAATGAAGAGCCAATTCATGATATTCTCAATGTTTGAGCCTTGAGTTTTTTTCCTCCTTTCCCTAAGAGATGGAATCGTAAATGCTATGCAATATGACCCATCAAAGTAAGTGTTATGAAATTAAAAAGAGGAGAATGTTCTAATCTTGGGGGCTATTATAGGAGGCACATTTAGTTTAGAAAATATACTGTCAAACTATATCAAAAACTATAACAGAGCTGGATCAGAAACCAAGAAGCTCAAATATGCAAACTATGAAAATTTGAAGGTCCCAGGAACAAGTCAAATTGGAGGTGCAGGTCACACTTGAAGGGTAGAAGTAAAATTTAGTATAGGTCAAGGTTGAACTATAAATGCACATATTGAAAATCTGAGATCTAAATATTTGACAAAAACTGTAACCCTAGATAAACCACTTTTGATCCCAAAAACTTTTAAATCAGCTCTTACATACAAGAAAAGGGAAATTTGTTTGTGGGGAGGGGCTTTCCTTGGTCAAGCCCCAGGTTAGGAATGAACCTTGAATTGAAATAAAGGAAATGCTAACATATAGTAATAATTAGATCTAACAATGGAATATATCATATCATGTAGATGCAATTGTGTTTGATATGTGATCAAATATGTTAATGCAATAGCCTTGACTCAACACAAAATGTAAAAATAAATCATGCAAGAAAAAACCAAATGTATGAATGAAATGTAATTCCTCTCAATAGAGAATTGAATAAGTCTAGTGCATGTAAATGTATATCTCTTCCTTAAAGCAATAAACTCCTTTGTCTCCAAAGTTTCTAGATCTATAAAATAAAATGTGTGCTTGATTGAATGGACGTATTCAATATATGCTTTCTTGAAATCACCAAAAGACCTTGAATGGTTATGCTAGAGTGATTGATTATATTTATTCAATGAATTCATAGATATTGTATATGTCATTTATGTATATTCAAATTAATTAAGAAGGCCTCCTTTTAGACCAATTTTAGGGATCAAAATCAAAAGGGCTAACTGTACTAGGTGGAGAAGGCCAATACCTTAAATCGCGGCCTCAGCGCCAATCAAAATTCACCTCTAGGGTATCGGTCAAGGTTGACCTATACCAGGTATAGGTTGAGGCCAACCTATACCTAAAGGTGCAAATGTCTGTGCAAAAATCCTAGATCCTGAGAAGTATTTAGGAGGTCAGGGGTAATGTGGTTAGATAAGTGGGAAAATAAGACATAAATGCATTTACATCTATAATGGAAATGAATTGTGTCATTGGAAGGATAAATGAGAGATGGAGCATACAAATTAAAACAAACCTAGAATTTTGTGCAAGGTTTAAGGAAGAAAAAGGACCTTGATTAAAATTAGGGGGATAATTGAATGCCTTAGGAGGTCCTAAATGTTGGAAACACACTAAGTAGGGATAAAAGGTCCCAAAATGTGCACAAAAGTAAGTGGTTACTTTTTAATATGGTACATTTAGCCCTCACTTTAGCAGGAGTATGAGATATACTCATTGTCATGGTAAAGTATGAGAGATAGAAGAGAGAAAAGATGATTGCAGTGAATTGAAAGGAGATAAGACATAACTAACTCTAAGGATATAAGCCCCCTAGAAAAGGATCCCAACTCCACATCCATGCACATGGGAACAAAAGAAAATAAAAAAAATAAAATGAGGAAAAAACAAAAACACAAAAGACATAAGTCAACAAAGGGTTTAGTACTAAAATATACTCCAAATAAATATATGAAAGATACCCCAACCATTTAAATGCTACATCCTCTAATATCATGTCTAGAAATCTATTGCAACAGCATAAATTATCACATAGGAAGAACAAGAGAACTACCAATGGCGATACAAACTCTACGAGCTAATCTACTAGTATAAAAGAAAAAAGAGATAGAGAAAGAGGAGTGTGATTACCTCACCCAATACAATTTGTATCGTACTATGAACCAAAAAAAAGATAGAATTTAATGATCTAGTAAGTTTTTGTGCCTTTCTTGTCAATCTTATTAAAACTTGTGCCTTCTAGAAACTTTTCCTGAATGTGTATGTGTGCTCCTCATGAATAGATCAGTGTATGTGATCAATGAATAATAATTGTGTTTGCACCCCATGGATTGATTAGTCTGTCACCATGGGGTTTGATTGTGTTTGTGCTCTCTATGAATGGATCAAGGTCAATTATCCATCGATAAAAATGCATGTAAATATGAATCCCATGGTTGGATAAAGATCATTTACACCCCTTAGGGACCGTTTGAAAAAAAAAAGGTTGTAAAAGGGAGGTTGTATGTATGCCCCTCTCCTTATGATGATTACATAGTAGACATCATAAGGAAGAGAATCAAGGATACCTACTTCCATCAACAAGGAGACACACTTAAAAAAAATATATTCCATAATCTTATCTAGGAGAGATGATCCTTATAGGATAATAAAATATATAATCATGAAAGAGTATATATCGCTTATGAGAAGATACCCTTGTAAGGAAGAGATCTGGTATACAAAACATCTACCTTAAAGAGGAGCACTTGTGTTGGAAATATTCAGGACTAACAGAGTTACTGAGAGGGGAGGGGTGAATCAGTAACACTTAAAACTTTAAAACATTTCTACACTTTTATATTCTCTAACCATTCATTCATCTAATCTACTGCAAGCATGAAAATGTAATCATTCATAACACATAACACA
>MU226094.1:374987-386368 GCA_018584345.1 Thuja plicata
TAGTCCCGAAGTGTAGCTTGGAACTCGGTAGCTGTGGTGACTCGGTAGATATATTGTCACTCGGTAACCACTGGTGACTCGGTAGTAACTGACTTCTCGATTATCTTCGACTGATGACTCGGTGGCTGTCGTCTGCTCAGTAACTGTTGTTCTTCTCATATACTCAGTGACTGCCTTACTGCTCAGTTTGAACTGATTAATCGGTGAGCTTTACTGAATGCTCGGTATAGTCTGTGGACTGAGTGATGAGCTCGGTAAGCATTCAAAATTGAATAAGTGTTTTCATTAAGTGCATTCACTGATGCCAAATATGCACCCATTTAAACCCCTGTTTCTATTTGAAAGAGGGATTCTTGTTGAAGGAAAAAAAAAATTTGAAACACAAAGTAAGGGAAGATATTTATTACGACCATAGTTTCTCTCATAAAGAAGAGGTGATGATCAATGATATACACCTCTTGTACAAGAGAGAATCCAAATAAATACAACAATTGCTTATAAGAAAATAATATCACATAATAAATAAATTCCACTAGACTAAGGATAGTAGATCGTTATATGAAAAGAAGAAGAATGTACAAAAACCTTTCCCCCAAGCATGTAGGCAATATATAATATGTTAAATACCTTGTATATTAGTCACTTATTAAAAGATATACAATTCCAAGAAAGATAAGTTGTAAACTAGGGTGGACCTCTAAACAAGCATATATGCTAGAAGAGACACCACATATTTAAAGTAAACTAGTCATTAAGGAAAAACAATGATACTATATATTATTATTGAATGAGAAACATGCATTTTCAAGGCATAAAAATGATTTTTAAATAAATATATTATGATCTTGTTTGTAACAATGTGTCTCATAGCGAAAAGGAATGTATCATACAGTAATAGAAAACCATAAAGAAAAAAGAAGGATATCTTATTATGCCATCTAAAGGGGCATCCTATTTATAAAAAGATATGATCCCCAAGAAAGAAGAAAGTTGTGAAGAGGAAACTAAGCTCATAAAGGGGAACGACCCTCAATGATAAATAATAAAAACAAAAAGTAGAAAAGAGATGAATGACAAAGAGATAGTAGATCCTAAAGAATTCAAGATATATCCTAAGGGATAGATCTTTTATAACATACACACACTTTTCAATGCAAAGGTAAGATTTCACATCAAAAGAAAGAAATCGTATTATAAAGATCAACAAAGGATAATGGATTCTCAAAAGGAGAAAGGGAATTAGTCTGTTTTTAGCTACTTGTGTTTATGTTTTTTTTTAAGGGGTTTCGGGTCCCCATAAAACCTATTTTTACTAACAATCAAAAACATATTAAACTCCCAAAAGGGTTTCTTATGTATACTAGGAAAGATTGTATAAAGAAACATGTTAGCAAAGGGAGGAAACCAATTCCAAAAGAAAATTAATGCAAAAGATTAATCTTTCCCCCCAACTAAAAGGAACATGGAGAATACCCTATTGTGCTACCCTCAAGCTCATTATATGACATAATGGAGAATAGCGCAATAGGGGATAATAATTCCAGTGTATAATATGAAGAAGATGTAAAATGTCTGGAGTAACATGAAGTAAACTTTTGTCAACTTTATTATGAACATATAACATAAAATCATCACAATCACAAAGTAAGTGTATATTATTTTACGTAAAGGGGCATGCAAATTTATTAATAGTGCATCTTTGAAATAAGGTTCAAGATTCTTATTTTATGTCCGGATGTAAGTTTGATGTATACTCTCTTGGCTAAAGCTTCACAGGTATCATAAGGTGATATAGACGGGCTTGGTAAAAGATGATGAAGAGGAGGTGGAGAATATGTGATAGGATAGCCACAATAGGGAATGAAACTTATACCACATTTATTACTTTTCTGAGGAGGATTAATGGGAACTTTTATTCCTTTTTCATTAATACCAAGTCCTAAACCTTTATAACCATGTTCAGGAGTGATATTATATCCCATAGTATAAGTAGCCTGTAGTGTATATGGAGAAGGTGATGGATCTTGAGGTGAGTGAACATGTGTTTTATAAGGAGGAATAGTAGGGGGATATTATCTTTAGTCTCATCCTTGGTAGGTGAGGGAGAAGAGGCATCATCCAGAAAATGTCTAACAACCAGATCATGAACAATATTTTAGAGATTATCAAAATTTTGAGGTTTATTAGGAGGTTGATCTTGAGTAAGAAGATCAGGATTAGGAACATTAGGCTCATTAACAATGAATCTTATGTAATCTATATATTCCATGCATTTTGTTAAAATCTGAAGAGTATAATCACATGAAATATTGATAATAGTCTTGAAATATGCCTTGTGAGGAAATGTTGTATTAGTTATGCTCATTATTCCATATATAAGAATATCAAGAAGGGAAACAAAAATAGCAAAATAAAAGGAACCATCATATATTATAGGATTTTGATAATGAGAGGTGAGAAGAAAGGTAATGCTATAAATGATTACACACCACTCCATTTTAGAGATCTCCATTCTTGCACACACACAAAGAATATCTAACTATAAGATACAAAGAAAGATCACACAAAGACATTGTAACTACCCAATCAAAAGATGAAAATATTGAGTTCACCAAAATGAATGTCACTAAAATGTAAAGTCACCAAATTATAATGGTGGCCAAGATGTAAGGTGATTACATTTATAGGAAGAAGATGAAGACCTTATCACAAAGGAAAATTGATTAGCACAAAGTGAAGTGCCAATTTGTGATCTTCTCAATGTTGGAGCCTTTGGTTTCATTCATCCTTTCCCTAAGAGAAGGAATCATAAATTCTATCCAATCTGACCTATTAAAGTAATTGTTATGAAATGAAAAAGAGGAGAATGTACTCACCTTGAGGGATAGTAGAGGAGGCACATTTGGATAAGAAGATAGACTATCAAATTGTATTAGAAACTGGGATAGAGCTAGATCGGGAACTAGGAAGTTGAAATTTGCAAACTATGAAAATTTGAAGGTCCCAGGAATATGTCGACTTTGAGGTAGAGGTCACACTTGAAGGGTACAAGTCAAGGTAAACCTATACTTGCACTTCTTGAAAATCCAAGATCTGAATATCCAATAGAAATTGTAGCCCTAGATCAGCCACTTCTGATCTCAAAAACCTATATATATGCTCCTTCTGAGAAGAAAATAAAAATTTATTGGTGGGGAGGGGCTTGCCTCGATCGATCCCCGATTTAGGAACTAACCTTAAATTGTAATAAAGGAAATGGTAACATGTAGTAAGAATTAGATCTTACCATGTAATATATCATACCATGTAGCTTCAATTATTTCTAATATGTGATCAAATTGGTTAATGTAATACCCTTGATTCAAAGCAAAAACCAAAAGGAAATCATTCAAGACAAAACCTTATGTATGAATGAAATGTAATTTGCCTCAATATGGAATTTAAAAATAAGTATTGAGTGTGTAATGGCATATCTCCTCCTTAAAGGGCTAAACTCCATTGTATCCAAAGATGATATATCTATAGAAGAAAATGCATGCTTGATTGAATTGATTTTTTCAATGGATACTTTCTTGAAATCACCAAAATAACTTGAATGTGTATGCTAGAGTGTTGGAGTAGATTGCTACAATGAATTTGTGGATATTATGTATGTCATGTATGTATTTTTAAATGAAGTGAGAAGGCCACCTTTTATACCAATTTAAGGCATCAAAATCAAAAGGGTCGACTGCACTAATCGGGAAAAGGTCAATACCTTACATCAAGTCCCAAGGGCCAATAAAAATTCACCTCCACGGTATGGGTTGAGGTCGACCTGTACGCAGAGGTGCAATTCTCAGGGAAAAAATCCTGGATCTCAAGAAGTATTGAGGGGGTCAAGGGAAATATGGTAAGATAAGTGGGGGAATTAGTTGTGAATGCATTTATATCTACAAGGGAAATGAATTTTATGATTGAAGGGATAAATAGGAGATGGAGCATAGAAATTAAAGCCAATCTGTAATTTTTGCAAGATTGAAGTAATAAAAAAGACCTTAATTCAAATTATGGGGATAATTGAATGCCTTAGGAGGCCCTAAATGTAGGAGACACACTAAGGAGGGCTGAAAGGTCACAAAAAGTAAACAAAATTACGTGCTTACATTTTAAGAAGACACACAAAGGTTTAAGATTTTGAGGCTAAAATTAATCTATGATAAATTTTTCATGATTAGCTAAGGGATGATAAATATTATGATTGATCATTATAAATTTCCTATTGTTGCAAAATTTCATACACTTATGGAAGGTATAAGGGATAAATTTCATATTTTAGTGAGCTAAAGATATCCTAAATTTACATAAAATTTTCCTGATGGTGCTTTGACTTATGGAACCTATAGTAGGAAAAGGGAAACTAACACATACCTCAATCAAAAAATCAGATTTATCATATGTATCTTGGTGAATTTTTATTAGGAGGCACCAACAATTTATTTCCTTTATCATTCAAACCATCCTCCACTATATTAAATTTGAATCAATAAAATCTTGGATCTCATATTACAAAATAGAGACATTTCTTTGTATTGTGACCGAGTTGATGATGGTATTTATAAAAGGCTTTTTAGTTAAAAGAAGGTGGAAAAGGTTTGGAAGGTTCCATGGAATGGATATGAGGAAGCCTCGACATATTAGTATTACTCAATCAATGAATAATATTATGCAAGGATTAAAAAGAGCTGAGAAGTTGTGATTTTTGAATTTAGAAGCAAAGTGAGCTATAGTAGGGGTTTTTATGGTTGTCGCTTGAGTATTAATGTGATTAGGGTAATTTGTGTTATTTATTTTTATAGGCAGCATGTGCTGCGATTAATAAATTCATTATATTTTGTAAGTTATTCTATAGATAATCATGTAGAACACTATGGAGGTATCATGGAAGGTGATATGTATAGGTTCTTCAATATTGTCACAAATAATATGTTGTTTCTTGACAAATCACCTCATAGATCTAGATCATGAAAATTTATCGAGGTTTGAGTTTTAATTCCTCTATTACGATTATGCATCTAAAGTAAAAGTCAAATATTGTTAAATTTAGATAAAGAAAAAATTGAATTTCTTGATCATTATAATGGTGGATCTGTTAGAATGGGAAATGATACACCTTGTCAAGTCAAAGGAAAAGGTACTATACTAATGAACAATCAAATCAAATGTGATAATGCAATAGGTGAAAGGACTTAATTATAATATGTTGAGTGTGTTAAGACCTAATAACACAGGTCACCGAGTTGCATTTGAAAACATAAAAGCTAGAATCTATGTTGAAACAGGAAAGTTGATCGACACTGGTGAACAATCAAAAGGTAATCTATTATATCTTGACACTGCTAAAACTACTTGTTTGATGGCTAAGAATGAAGATGTATGGTTGTGTCATAAGATGCTTTGTCATGTAAATTTTGACAACATGGTTACGATTAGTAAGAAAAGAAAAGTAAGAGGCTTACCAAGCTTATCTAAACCTCACCATGTAATGTGAAAGAATTATCAAATGGGAAAAATGTCAAAATCTAGTTTTAAGAGAAAGAATTTTTCATCTAATGATATTTTGGAGTTAGTTCATACAGACCTATGTGGACCAATGAGAACACAGAGTTAGTATGGTGACATATAGTTTATTTTATTTTCTAATGACTACTCTAGAATGATGATTGTCATGTTCCTAAAAGAAAAATCTAAAGCATTTAAGATGTTCAAATGGTACAAAGCTATAGTGGAAAAAGAAAGTGGTAGAGAACAGAAATCTTTGAGATATGATAGAGGAGGTGAATTTATTTATGATAAGTTCACTAACTTTTGTAATGAGTATGGAATTAAGAGACATGTCTCTACACTGAGGATGCCACATCATAATGTAATTACTAAAAGAAGAAACATATCAATTGTGGATTGTGCTAGAACACTAATTATTGAAAAGAATGTTGCACAAACACACTAGAGAGAAGCTGTACGTAATAATGTATACACACTAAACTGAGTACAACTAAAGAATATAAAAATAAGACTACTTATGAATTATTGTATGGTTATAGACCTGATGTTAGTTATTTTAGAATATTTGGAAGTTGATGTTATATTCTGAAAGATGATAGAAATGGAAAATTTGATTCGAAAAGTGATAAAGGAATATTTCTTGGATATTCTACTAAGAGAAAAGATTATAAATGTTTGAACAAGACTTCTAACAATATCATTGAAAGTGAAAATGTAAGAGTTGATGAATTTGCTGAGAAGATTGATGAGGAAAACACAAAACAACTAGAAGATTACAGTAGATTTATCTACATTGAATAACCTGACACTTTTCCCGAGCAGATACCTGACATTATCATGCAAAAAGGTAATCTTACCAAGCAACGGGAAGCACCAACCGAGAATCAAGAAAATGTTGCAACTGAAGATCATGATCGAGAACATAATGAACCTAATGGAGAATATAATAAAGAACAAAGAATTGAACCTATACTTGCAAAATATGTAAGAAGACAATAGACCCACAAAATTAGATTATTGGAGATAAGAGAGTTGGCATGATGACACGAAGTAAGTTGAAAGACAACACATGTTTGATTTATGAATATGAGCCTGAAAATGTTAGAGATGCACTTGAGAATGAAGAATGGATTATTGCAATGAGTGAAGAAATTGAGGAAATACAGAAAAAAAATATGGACATTAGTACTGACACCGAGTTCTAAGAATGTCATTGGCACCAAATGGATATTCAAAAACAAATTGGATGAGAATGGAGATGTAACCAGAAATAAAGAAAGACTAGTATGGAAAGAGTATGCACAAGAAGAAGGTATTGACTATCAAGAAACTTTTGCACCGGTTACTAGACTTGAAGGAGTTAGAATATTAATTTCTTATGCTGCATACGAAGGATTCAAAGTATATCAGATGGATGTTAAATCTACATTTCTGAATGGAATACTAGAAGAAGAGGTATACATTGAACAACCTGAAGGTTTTGTTGACTCTAATCAGACAAAATGGTATGTAAGTTACACAAAGCATTATATGGATTTAAACAAGCATCAAGAGCATGGTATGAAAGACTACACTCCTATCTTATAAGTATTGGATTTATTAGAAAAAGTATTGGATTTATTAAAATAGGCTAAAGGCATCTACATTACTCAGTCTAAATAGATCAAGAAAGTATTGAAGACATTAAGAATTGAAGAATAAAAACCATTCGGATCACCTATGGTAACAAGATGCAAATTGACAAAAGAAGATTAGACACATGAGGTAAATCAGACATTATATAGATCTATAATTGGAAAGTTGATGTATGTTGTACACACTAGACCATACATAGAACATGCATTTGGAATTGATGCTATTCCCAGAGAATCACACATGACTGTTGTAAAGAGAATTTTTAGATACTTAAAAAACACTAAAGATTATTGACTATGGTAAAAAAGAGAGGGAAAATTTGAACTAAAAGTTTACATAGATACTAATTGGGCTGGTAAAATTGATGATAGAAAGAGCACTACTTGTCGCACATTCTTTATAGGAGAAAGAATAGTTACTTGGATAAGGAAAAAGAAAGTATGCATATCTCAGTCAATTGCAGAAGTAGAATATGTTGTTGTTGCGAACTGTTCGAACATTGCCTGGATAAAAAATCTTTTGAAAGGCATGAATGAAGAGATCACTGACCCAGTGATAATTTATTGTGATAATACTAGTGTAATAAATATTTCAAAGAACCCAGTGATCCATGCAAAAAAAAATCATATATCTATCAAATATCACTACTTGAGGTAACAATTACAAGAAAAACAAGTTATACTGGAATATGTACATTCAAAAGAACAACTTGTAGACATATTCACTAAACCCTTACCAAAGGATACATTTGAGTACTTGAGGAGTAGACTAGGGGTTCGTCCCTTGTCTATCAGTCACTAAGCTGACTAGGAGGTTGCATCAACCACAATGTAATCATAATATCAATCATGTTGATGCAAAGATGAACTCGACTAACACAAACATATCAGTACACTGCAAGGTACTTATTCTACTGCGCCGAAAACCAAAGATTTTTTTTTGGCTACTGAAGAGTTGTATATTTTATTTTTAGCATTATTGTCAAAGGGAGAGAGATTCAATGAAATATCTATCCATTTAAGGGAGAAAGATTCAATGAAATATCTATCCATTTCAAGGGAGAAAAGGAGAAAATAGAAAGGGAGAAAAATGACATATCTATCTACATAGAGAGAAGATTCAAGAGCAGAAAAGTCAAAACTGCAGGGAGAGTCTGCATGGTGATTTTTTAATACTTTAGCAGGAGTTTCGCATTTTACAGTTGTAGAACTAAATTTTGGTATTATATGGCATTTTCATATTGCATATTTCATATTGTGTTGCCATCAATTCCAAGGGGAGAGAAATTGATGAGCTACAACTGATTGTATGTTTGAAGTCATTTTTTTTATGGTCAAACAGGTTACAGATTTAATGATAGACATTAATCAGTTAATGTATTGTCATTGATGTCAACTTATTTGAGTATCATTATGGTAACAAATAACTATTATGGATTGAAGTTCTAGAGAAAACAAATTTTATGTGGTCGGTAATTGAATATTTTAGTATACACCGAGTAACAATGAATAATGAGTCAATACAATGTATATTGATCACAATGTTAACTGAGCTAGGGATTGCTAACTCATCATGGTATTGAGTGAGCAATTAAATCAAACTAAGGCCGACTAAAAAGATGAGCTAAAAAATTGATGATTCTGAGGTAAATGATAAGGTTTGTTATGATGATCAAACAACTATGAAAATTCAAGGAAGATCAGACGATGAAGATTGAAATGTGTTTTTGACACAACTGCCGAGGAAGGATTAAGCAACAAAATAATGATAGAGATTAAGTGACAAACTCTAAAGGATAAAAACTAAATGAGCTATGATGTCTATATAAGTGACAAGAGATTCATTATGAATCACATGATGCTATGATATGCTCACATGCAAATTCTATGCATGACTGATCAAACTGGTTAAAGACATAATAAAGCATATATGCAGACAACACTGAGTGATAGAGGAAATAGCATTAACTGAGAAGAAAAGAGTATGAAGAATTAGATGAACTAAAGTGAACAAATTGATCAGAGGTATTATGTACTGAGCATAGATCTAAAAATCTGCAAACAAAGTTGAATTTGAATCAGATTATTACTGTGTCATTTTAACCATTGTTACAGCTAAATCTCTTGACTGAGTAGGACGTGAAAGTCTTTATTATGACATTTTATTGATTGTTGAGTGTTTTCTTGATGACCCCATAGTGAATGATTGGTCAAGATAGAACTATTAGTTTTAAATCCTCTCACCAGGTCACATCTAACAGTGTGTATTGTAACCTTTAACAAGGTTGGCACTTAACCGAGCTCACTTCAGAAGAGTGAAATATTTTGGGTTACCGGTCCCAGGTGGTTTTTCCCTTAGCAGAGTTTCCACATTAAAAATCTATGTGTCAATGTGTATGATTGTTGTGGATTGTTATTTTTCTTTACACATTACTTTATCTACATTGATCGGTAATCAGAGTATTGATTTACTGCTATTCGATAGATAACTAGATAACTTAATATATCATTTTGAGGATAAGTCTGAGATTGCAGTATACATTTCAACGAGTTTATTTATATGTTTAAATTTTTTGTTATATACATCTAGGAGAATTTGGGACTGTAGGATAATTGAGAACCAACTGATTCACCCCCGCTCTCAGTTATTCTAAAAGTGCAATCATGGAAACTTATTTGAGTGAGAACAAGTGATTAATAATTTATTCTAGTTTTTATGTAAAAAGATCTATGTAGAGACCATTATTGTGTTTTTAGTGTTGTGGTAAACAAGGACATATGATGATCATTCAAATATTCAATGACCTTGTCTCTCGACTAATTTCATAACTTGTATTATTGTGTAGATTACACGAAATTATAGTTATACATTATTTCAATGGTTGTATGATATTTGGACTCTAGGCTATGTTTTAATTATTATTAATAGAATTATAAATTAAAGTTCAAATATTTTCCTAAAGAATTTTTTTATTGATATGTATCACTTGTAAGATAAAACTTGGAAAAAAATGGTTAACCTACTAAATATTCCTTTTCCTTATATTGCAAAGATCAAAACTAATGTACATGGTCTATATCCATACAAATGATACACATTGCTCTTTGAATTGTCACTAAGATGAAAATAAAGACCTTTAATTGTCCATTCATTACACACTACGAAAAGAAAGTACGACAACAAAGCCACCGTATTCTTCAAACATTTATTCACCATTTATAATCATTGCAATGGATATGGAAAGCAATGTCTCGATTATTATAGCACTATGCTAATTGTTTTACCATCATTTATAATGATGACCACATTACTTTTACATTTGACTAAATTATAAGTTCATGTATTTAATTTTATAATTATTTAAATGAATCTATATAACTTATTTTTTTATTATATTAAAATAATAATAATAATAATAATAATTTGATTCTATTATCAAGAATAATTAGATAATAACATTACATCTTTTAATAATGATATTTCATTCTATCTACAAAAACCATTATATCCCTTAATTTAACTATAATATATTTTATTTTTAAATAGATATAATCATGCAAGCAAAGTAAAAGTCTAAGACTATTAAATAGTTTAAGCTCTCTCCTTCACTAAATTATACATCATCATATTTTAGTCTGTCCAATGCCATTGGTATTTATTTATTTATTATTTTAAAATATTTTATGTTTTATATTACATAATTAATTGTATAACGTAGTATAAATCTATATAATTTGATAAGGATCTACACAATTAATGATGACAAAATATGCAAGGAGATAATTGCAAGATCAAGAGCTAGATTTTTATAATGCACTATGTATCACAAGATTGTTGCCATTAAATGTGTCTCATTTGTTTTTAACAAGATATATTTTAATATAAATATATAATTTTATTATGTAAAAATTTAAATATCTAGAAACAAAAAGTCTAATATATTTTATTATTATTTATAATTTTATAAGAATACATGAATAATAAATTAAATTTTAAAATTAATAAAAAATATTTCTTTAAAATGAAGAAGAAGAAGACGAATTAGAATAAAGCTAATTTTTCCTTTTCAATATTTTTCTTTTCACTTTTTGAAACATAAAAAATAGAATATCCTAATAAAAGAAGATGATATTAAAATGTATTCTTAATAGAAGACTTGATAATAATAAAATATAGATTTTTCATATAGATATATATATATA